>KN884165.1:31355-41880 GCA_000934455.1 Apostichopus parvimensis
TTGAGACATCTTAAATATTTGCATAGTGTCGGTACCGGTCTTGTATATTGTCCAACCAGTCTGACAGTGTACTTTTTCAAACATACACCATGTATGTGTATTATTTTACCTTGCTTCCTCACTTACCTATCTCCCCACAACTTCCACATTTTCATTCTACCTTACCCAAAGAGAAGTGACCTTTGGCTAAATTGTATGGCATAGAAATTCAAGGTCAAAGGTTACAAAAGGCATCTGATCCTAGTAAGGGCTCAGTATGATTGATGGTCTGTACACAGTTTTTCCTATTTTTTTGAAGCAGATAACCGCTGGATTACCTTTTCTCCTAACTACTGTAGGTATTTTCACTACAAATTTTCTTTCAATATGTACCTATGATTTAGGACAAGGAAAGATACAGAACAGTAAATAAAAATATTGAATCAACTACATAAATACCAAATCAATTAATGAAAATACGATAGCATTAACAAAGACATCGATATGGGCACGACACATTGTATATTTTGTCCAAAAGACCAAACTGTCCGGTTGACTTTAGGTTGGCCACTGACATGACATCAGAATATCGGATGCATCAATGACCCCATGACAGTACATGACAGTACATGACAACATGACATGGACTACTAGTCATGAACCATGTTTCAAAACTTGTGGGGGAACCTTGAACAGCTTATCATACATTCTTACACAATGTCCATACTCATAAAATGTATGCAAAAAGTATGTAACAATTAAATATGGTTAATATGAACCCGGAAGAGATCCCAAGTTCTAAACGTAATTATATATATCTTGAATTCACAGTGGTTAATGCAATTCAAATTTATATAAGAAGCCATTAATCCTATACAGAACCTGTACTTGTAAGTAGACTTTTAGAGATATGTAGCTACAGTACATGATTTGAAATATTTGAAAAGGTAAAGCGGTTGTTTTTTCCTATGAAATTCTTTATTTTATCAGATAAGGTCATTTGATGGAGGACAGGATGCACTCTGAAATGACCAGATTTGTCTGGCCTTATGCTGGGCCCTGGGCCAGTCTGACAAGAAAGAAAGAAAAAAAAATAGACCTACAGTAACTTTGCTTTATAGTGATAGTACCAAAAATCTCAGCTTTGAATTAAAAATTAAAAAATTATCAGGCAGAATGCGATCATTACTTGTTATATAAGTTGAAGTTTGTTGAGGAAAATTTTAAGAAGACTGGAAATGTTCCAAGTTCAACCAACACATAAAATCACATTTGAAAAATAAGAAAACCTTTTGAACTCTTGTTGCAAAGACTTTTGCTTAAATAGATATATAGGTTACCTGTCAGAAGGTCCGTAGCTCAATATATTAAGGACATTCGATCATATGTTTACCCTGCAATGGCCGCAGGAAATTCTGATTAAAGTTCTGTTTATAATGTTCCATTGGGACGTCTATGGTGATTAAAACACTGTACAAGGTATTGTAAAACTGTATCTCTGAAAACGTTTTGCAATACGTGATCCACCTAAAACCTCTCGTCAACCTGCATCGCTTAAAACGAGGTCAAGCGACAAATTGATTTTGTCAGCGGCACCAAGGGATTGTCAATACTATCGTGGAGTAATGTCTCAAAGACGTTTGAATTCAACTGAACATTTTAGTGTCATTAGTGAATCTTTATGCCTCTTGATTTCACTAATCTGCAATTTTCTTGGGAGCAATAATGGGAGATGCTAAGGAGTGTGTTAATAATGCTTTGAAAATAAAAAAATGGATTAAATATTGACAAATTACCATGGGCCCTTTCAAGCTTGATGCTGAGTATCCACCAGTAAAATAATGCCTATATTACTCCCTCATATCTATGATTTCCCCCATCTCCCCCTCCCCCCCTCCCCAGCAAACAAAAAAGGAAATAATGCATTGAGGTATAAACTATTTGACAGATCTCAAGGATGGTGTGAAAATCGGGTATGACATTAGTTTCCAATATTCAAGTAGTTAATATTAACGTTCTGTATGTACTGTTCTGTACTGTGTTGTTTTGTACTGTACTGTTCTGTACTGTACTGTTCTGTACAGTACTGTTCTGTACAGTACAGTACAAAACAGAGCAGAACAGTACTGTACAGTACTGTACTGTTCTGTACAGTACTGTTCTGTACAGTACAGTACAAAACAGAGCAGAACAGTACTGTACAGTACTGTACAGTACTGTACATTACAGAACAGTGCAGTACAGAACAGAACAGAACAGTACAGTACAGAACAGTACAGAACAGTACATCACTGTACTGTTTTGTACTGTACAGAACAGTACATCACTGTACTGTTTTGTACTGTACAGAACAGTACATCACTGTACTGTTTTATACTGCACTGTAATCTGCTGTACTGTTCTGTACAGTACAGTACTGTACTGTATAGTACTCTTCTGTATGTACTGTACTGAATGTACTGTACTAGACCGATTTAGTTACCAATTTTGTGGATTAAATTTTTAATTGCCATGTTTTTAGAGTTTTCATCTTCTTAATTCAATTTCAAATTCAATTAGTACCGTAGATATCAATATTAAAATGGCTTTTAGTTCAAGCCACATGTTTTTGGCTGATAGAGTCGGGTTACAATCACCAATTTATCAGTTGTTACTATCCACCTGAAGAATCATAAAAACTGGCGGAGAAATTTAGTCAGTCCCCTGGTACGAAGTCTGAGACTGCAAACCCATTTCAATGTTACTCTGCAAAATTGATGATAAATTTGTTCATCTTAATCAGCAACATGGTGATTGATCTGCCATTTTACTCTGGATTTTTGCTAATTATTTTCCGTAGCAAAATTTCATCGAAAATATTCCAAGAAGGCTTTTACAGTAGTAGTAATTAGGGCCATCTACACGAATACATGTTACCGTACTATTTTTCAACCACAAACTGGCATCTGTATAAAGCTCACGATAAGTTTAATCTACTGTATACCGTTCTAAATGTGTCGTTTGTTTTATTTTCTTATTTCTCGTACGGTTTAATCTCGGGTCGGCTCTCCTCTTCCTTTTAATTTTAGGAGATGACAGATGTGTCAGTAAGCAGTTTTCATTGGTAATTTTTCGACTAGAGCGGTCCCCGGTTTTGCACGAGAGATTCTCCCAGGCATTTCGGTCATATACATGCAAAAAAAGTAGAGTAGAACCGTTTCCACAAATTGTTGCCTTTAATTGAGCAGAACGCCCACGGGTAATGACCGTTATGAAACGGGTCCTGGCAGAATAATATCGACGTTCACCCTGGTGAAAGCCCGCAATTGCATATTTACCTGTCAAATAATGGTTGGTCTTCTCCAATCATCAGCGAGGCGTCTTATTAGAGAACCGTCCATGCGTGGTACCAGGTCACGTTCTTATCTCCAATTTGTTGAACATGCCAGTTATTACAGAGGGCACACTCGTTGTAGTGCTAATAGGAATACAGAGCTGCCCATGACCATATTTTTTTACGTTTGGAAGACCAATTCTGTATCTTAGGATAATGGAACGATGTCGAAAGAGAATATTGTTAAATCATACTACCCGTACGCATATTCTAATGTCAATTTTACCTGTGAAATTTTTTATCAACAATTTCACGTACGGTGACCTGACCGTACAGATACATGTCATAATTATTCCGTTTATGCAAAATGGTTAGCTTTAAAACAGTTTGAGGCATTCTGACACTTATAATCATTTTACAAATTATTTATTTATACAAGCTAAGGGTACATTTTACTTGTGACTGACAGTCTTATACCTTTAAAAGTCTATGGACACCTAGGAGCAAGATTGTCCTTATCACTCTAATAGGCGTTGGAAATCATAATAAAAAGCTGCAACTCCCATCAAAATCTTTTTTTAATTCAAGTTTCATTTATGTATAAACATTAGCTAATTATGCACGTTGATGATTAATTGGAGTGACTGCCTAATTTTGGTTATGTTATCCCATTGTTTTTAGAAGTCTTCGTTTTAAGGACATTGAACACAGGTGTGTTGCCTAAGGCGATATTTTTAAAATATTTTATTGTCTTCTTTGAAAAAGAGAAACACCACATTATGCATATGATATGCATTATGCAGTATGTGGGCTTGTAATTAGGGGTTAACTTATTAAGGGCTAAAATAAGAAATTTTGATGAGTGCAACACTCTTTGTCATAGTTTGCACAAATTTAATGAGTTTTCCCCAGATTTTTTCAAACTTCTTCAAATGTGTTTATCTTGGAAACGAAAGAGCTTTGCTAACAATTTCAAGCGATTATTGAATGAGATGATCACACACAACAAATGTACTGAATATAGGGCAAATTGGTTAGGTACAGTAGGTGTCCGTATCTGCATTTGTTAAGGTCAAAATAAATTGAAATACTCTCCTGAAAACACCAACCTAAACTTGCTCAGAAATATAGAATGAAGGAAATAGGTTTCATCAATGACGTTGCAATCATTTCAAAAGTGCAGTCATTGGGTTAAACCTGAAAGTAGAGTTTTAAGTATTTACTTCGCTCCTCTCTTACCTGTCTCCCACTCCACAATTGCACTTTCCTATCTACCTAACTACACATTTGGAAACATTTTAGCACTGTGATCTTGCTCCCTGGGCAACGCCCAATAATTCCACCTTCCGTATCTACCACCCGAAAGTTACTACACATATTTTTCCGCAAAATTATAACTATTTTTGCGTTTTTGGAATTCATCTTTGGATAATTTGACTACGGAGACTTTCTTTCGTCACTGTACCAAGAAGCACTCATAAGTATCCTTTTATTTAAGTAGAGTTTTAAGTATATATTCCTCACCTTGACATCCTTCCTTACATCAGCTAGCCCTTTTCCAGTCTCAGCAACAGCCATTTCTGATATTAGCTGGACTTCTTTGGTTGGATTTAACCTGAAAGTAGAGTTTTAAGTATATATATTCCTCACCTTGACATCCTTCCTTACATCAGCTAGCCCTTTCCAGTCTCAGATACAGCCAATTCTGATATTTGCTGGACTTCTCTGGTTTTGATTTAAGCCAAATTTGCTGACCTAGTAGGCTTTCCTGGTCTCAGCAAGACTCTCCAGGTCTTAGCTGAACTTGTTGTTTGTCAACAAAGCTTGGCTAGTTTCAGCATGACCTGACCGGTGACCTTAATGCTGTCTGCCCTCGTCAGAACTCCTTGTCTGGTTCTTCTGATCGCAGCAAAAGACTTGGCTGCTTTCAGAAAGGCTCTTCTTTTTTGGTTTTTCGACTTTGGGCACAGTCTTCGGGTCTGTTTCGGTCGGAGTGGGGATCGCAGGGTCTTAACAGATATTCTCTGATCTCAGTATCAAAAGGCTGGATCGACTGATGGCTTGTTTTCTTAGCTTGTAATGTCTTGAAAAAGAACTTGTGACGAAAAGTGTATGAAGAAATTAGAGAAACTCTTAATTAAATTTTAGTGCAAAGTGCAAAAAACTTTTGATGACATATTCTTGGAGATAAGAGATGTGAGGGTACCACCTGCTGCTTGGACGTATTCAGTAATTAAATTCATTACTTTCTTACCTGTCTCCTATACTTACGCACCCAGATCTACTTTACCCGAAAAAGTGTGACATTCTGGCACTGTGCCTCCCCCCCCTCACCCCAATGATCCTTTTAATATGAGGTCACTACCTGCTTCCTGTGTTTCAAATCTACCATTTGAACAGTAGACTGTGTAATGAAAATGAGCAGAAGCCTTCATAGCAGAATACTTACTGTATATGTCATACAAACCATTGATGTATATATGTGCTTCTGCATCAGTTTGCTAGTAAAGTCTCTTCCATTCATGAATTCCACAAATAATCGTCCGTAATTTACGATAAATTTTTCTCTTTTCATCTTCCACAGACCTGTATTTGGCAGTGTCGTAGAACTAACTCGAGAGAACTATGTCGATGCCATCGACAATGAGAAGAAGACAGTGTGCGTGGTAGTTCATGTTTATGGAAATGTAAGTATCTGGAACTAAGGGAAGAATCGTAGTATTCTGTGGGTTTTATGTCGTCATAATGTGCTCTTCGTCTCTCTGATGTGTGGTGGATTTTGGGTATGTGAAATAAACGTGCTGTCACCATGGATGTGGTTGTAAGTCACAGATCTAACGGAATGTACATTCCAGCATAGACAATAATTGTCTATGCTGTGAAAAATTCAGTTTCATATCACTTGAGGAGATGTAGGATTCCCTGGCTTGCCTGATCTGTCTAACTACGTACTATTACACCTGAAAAATACGTCATTGGTAAATCAAAACCAATCCTGTCTTTGCCTTGAAGATAATCATTAAAATTGACATATATCTGTAGTACAGCAACGACTGGAAGTTTAAACT
This sequence comes from Apostichopus parvimensis, assembly GCA_000934455.1. Taxonomy (NCBI): domain Eukaryota; kingdom Metazoa; phylum Echinodermata; class Holothuroidea; order Aspidochirotida; family Stichopodidae; genus Apostichopus; species Apostichopus parvimensis. Next base: position 37,716 of record KN884165.1, read on the forward strand.
TTGTAACTAGCCATATATCACAGAGGCATCTGTATGCAAGATGAATCAAGCCCACGACATGTGTCGGATTTATTTGTTTGATCATCGACGTTGTATTGTAATACACTGTAGTTTTGCAAGAGTGACTACTTTTACATGGCGCAGATCTTGCAATGCCATGTATCTATGCTGTGCAGTATGGTCTTGACTGTGTGGGGATGCAACAATCAACACCACAGTCTGGCTAACTCACTGTTCTGAGACTTCTCCATTTCATGTTTAATGATCATGCTGTTATGTACTGTACGTCTACGATATAATCGTATGTTCAGTACTCTACGTACACAGAAAAGAAGCCAAATTTGTCTTGCGTTAGACGTATACCATATATGACCAAGGAAATATGGATAAACAAACAGTCCAAGACTTTCTTATGGGAATTTTCCTACAAACACCATAACCTATTTTTTTTTTAAAAGGATGTGGTCGAAATTTAGCAATTTTGCATAAAGCATTTGATCTCCGGATCGTATCTTTAAGATACCTTTGCCTGTTTGGAAACATTAGTATAAAGTTAAAGTTAAAGGTTTACAGTCTTGTTCAAGGCCACTGCGGCCTCACACGACCTTACAACTATGTAATTTGTCACACCCACACACCAAAGTGTGCACAATTCAAACAATCCCACCTGGGGCACTACAATGCACCACATCTACGTGTCCCATGTGGGACATTCCATAGGGTGCAGCCACAAACCGGCTCATGCAACTATAATTAAAGTCACCTCGCAAGTCCCCATTTATACACCTGGGTGAAGAGAGGCAATGGAGATAGATTACCTTGCCCAAGAACACAACGTAACGATCTGGCCAGGACTCGGACCTGCAAACCTTAGATCACTTGTCCACTGTCTTAACCTATGGAGACCACAAATGCCCTCGGTACCACAACAGTCTCGGAATTATTTGACAAAAAAGGCAGGGAAATATATGAAAGAGAGAAATCTGTAAACTGCCAGGAAAAAAAATCTGATATCAACAACAATTTAAAACATCATATGTAGGAGATAGAGATATCTAGATCCCTTGCGGTTAAGTCTCCGAAAAGATGCTCACAATTTGTAATTGACTCACCCATTTGTCTTTATAATCAAACCCCAATGTTTGTACTTGATCTTGTAAATAACACCGTAGGGTTCTTGCTGCAAATCTGCAGCAGATTTACATCTAGAAAATCTCAAGGAAACCTGTATGTTATGCCTATAGGCTATATGTACAGGATGCACCGGCCCCTTCCTAAGTGCTGAATTTGCATTTGAAATCAAAACTCTGGATCAGAAAAAAAGATCTGAAGAGACGCAAGTCGAGGAAATGAAAAGACGTTAAAAGGGTGACCAAAAATTTTTGAACCAGGGCAGCACGATCCAAATGAGATATGAAAACAAATTCTTGCAGGAAGGGAAGCCAAGCTTTAAATCCGTATCACGTTTGTCCTGCAGACAGGCTGTTTGTGATAGAACTGTATTTGGGTCATTTTTCATACTCACTTTTAGATTCTGTTTTACTCCACGTCTTATGTTAGAGTCTTCACTGTGTCGGCAGAGATCAGCAATAAATTTGTGTACATGTAGACATTAAATGTCGTTCATTTAAATGCTCCAAAACCAGTGGGAGGTCATGAGAGGGTTTGGTTGTGGTAGATGTGGGGATGACTTTAGGTCAGAGGAGGGGGAGGGGGGGGGGAGTATAGTGGGAAGGGTATTTCATAAAAATAATTAGATGCATATAATATGCGTGGTAAACTTTTATATCATGTACATACATTAGATTTTGCTAATTGGAAAAAATAATAACTTTTTAGTAATTGTAGATAATATATTAACTGTGTAAGATTTTCATTCTATGGACAACTCCAAAACCACACTGGTAACAACTACTGCAAAACCACTCGTATCACGTCGAAAGGATAATGCCATTGAACTCTGAAAAGGTGAAAAGAGAGATAAGGTCTAGAGAATTATTGAAGCCAGCTACTTCCTCTTCTACTGTACTGACAGATATTCAGTTCCTGTACTTTTTTACATCAGTGCAGAATATTCTTCTGCTCACCTTTGTAACCGTAGGATTTACCGACGACGAACGTAGAAACTCGATATATCTATGCTACTTTGGGATAGTTCGTACATCTTTTTTGACACCGTTAACCCTGTAAGTTTATTCCTATCTTGATCCCAGGGTTCTTCTTTGAGAATCTCACAAGCGTTATAGAGCCTCGACGACGGAGGGAGTCTGAGAGACGTCAGAGGTGATTCATCAGTTTTGATAGGTGCCGCTGTAAAAGATAAAAGGTTTCTTAATGTCACTGGCATGCCGTGCACTTTACCTATATACATTGACCCCATGGTTCAGTCATGCGGTCTTGAAAGAGTAACTTACTTCTGCGTGTGCTCGTTACCGGATATATATTCAAGGAATATCAATGAAGATTTTTTTGTCAGCTTTGTTTCGGTCGGTTCCTGATTTCTGACAATTAAAAGGTTTTGAGGTTTCATAGTCTTCATTGCACCTCCAGTCAGGCGTGTAGCCAAGGGGGGGGGGGCGAAGTGGGCAACCGCCCCCCCTTGAGCACATTTTTTTTGTATGTTTTTATGATATCGCTAGTAATTTAAGCTTAGATGCAACTTACAAGGCCTGGGAAGTGCCATTTCCAGCGATCTGGGAGGCATTTTCAGCCAAAATTTTCTTGTACTCATAGCGCCAACTGATGGTGGTGCTACGCTTAGATAGTTATCAATGCAGAATCTACGGCTCTGATAGTTTGCCTACAGGTTCGCCCCTCCCTTGGCAAATTCCTCGCTATGCACCTGCCTCCAGTCCCTTTTCTTCCCCTATTAACCATCTCAAATCCACTGACAATGCCCTTTCCTATCTACTTAGTAAGATCTCACCTATTTATAGGAGAAGGGAAAGTCTTGTTATTTCATTGCATGAATAGTACTCACACGGGCATGTAGAAGTAGTTTATTCCAGTGGCGTAGGAAGGTACTTTTGAGTGGGGGGGCTGAAGACTGATGGCCGGCCTGGGGGAGGGGTCTTTTTTTGCATTTCCAGGTGGCCTCAGATGCAATTTGGTGCAATATAGCACACTTCAACACCATTTTGTAAATAATTTTGCATTTTCACCTGGCCTTAGATGCAATTTGGTGCTCCAAATGAGATTTTTTTCTCATTTGGAAATGAAAAAGGGGTTTTCTGACTTGCGGAGCGGGGGGGCGGAATGATACTTCCGCCCCACCATATTTTTCACTGGGGGGGCTGGCGCCCCCCCAGCCCCACCGGTTCCTACGCCCTTGGTTTATTCAAATATATTTTGTAAAATAATAGATATGTAGTTTTCATCCTTATTAGTCCTAAGTACTGCTTGATCTTATTTCTGATCTGTGCACTTGCTAACTCCTGTTTGACATTGTTTTGCTTCACTAATTATTTTTAATCTCCAAGATTAAACAAAATATATACAAAAAAAACATATTCTACTTTCAAATATCTCACCTACAAAAGTTACTCTAGGTAACATTTTAAGCACTGCAGTAGGGATGTGCTCACGCCGGGTGGCTACTGGCTGCGTCCGTCATTTCTGAATGGTCGCCAAAGTTCCCAACACCAAAAACAGTATTTTAAACATTCCACCTGGCACTATTCTTGATCATTATTTATATCATTACCAAACTATGAGTGAATACTTGGCACTGAAGTTAGCTCCAGAATAGGAAACAGATAGCATCTAAGCATACCTCATTTGCAAATATTTTCCAATGGGGGGGGGGGGAAGGGAACACCCTCATCCCTTAGACTCCTCTCCAAGAGGTAGATCACACTGCCACACAACTCCGCCGGGCACTCTACTATTCCGGAGCACAACCCTGCTGCACCCCATCGACCAACTTTTGAGTCACCGCTCTTCTCGTCTTCCACTGGTGAATGTGTCGTTCAGAAGACAACTCTGACGACATTATTTAGATCACAGTACATCTCCAGATGTAGTTTCTTCACCTGAATAAGTCTCCAAAGTGTTGCATTTATTCTGGAGCTACATCTACGTGTCCCATGTGGGACATTCCATAGGGTGCAGCCACAAACCGGCTCATGCAACTATAATTAAAGTCACCTCGCAAGTCCCCATTTAT
>KN884165.1:59133-77953 GCA_000934455.1 Apostichopus parvimensis
TAAACTGTCTGGTAAAAATTTTATTTTTCTGTCAAACCATACTCATCTGCTCTCAGTCTCTGAATGTTCAAGTGGTGAGTGTGTTAAAGCTACACTACACTGAGTTGGTTATGTATAAATAGTTTCAGCCCTGTAACATATAGTAATATTCACACATAGTGAGTCTTTGCTAAAACTGTCTTGTACGGCCCTCCTTATCACTCGTAATTACTCAATACGTAGTAAATAGGTTTTAACTCGATATCCTTGCGATCGAAAAGGACGTTTCGTTTTTTTTTATAGAAAGACAAAATACTCTACCTTGCAATATGATGATAAATATGCATAAATGATACAACATTTGCCTAACTGGTGAGTTTATCGCACAGACATGATAGTTGTATTCTGTGCTTTCTGCAGTGTAGGGTGTCAATGCTTGAGGAATATGTACACTTTTAGAGAATCTTGACCTTGCAAAATATTTTATTGTGGGTAGCTGAAAAATAGAAGGAAATGCTTAATAGATGCTATTAATGTCTTTATAATACCCATTGAAAACCATTACTCTTCACTAATTAGCATTTACCGTGTGCTTACGTTATTTCTGTATGTTGCATATCTGCGCTTAAACTGCAGCATCAGGTATACGGGGTCGTGAATGTTTGAGGGACACATACTTTAGAAAATCTTTCTAACGTTGCTAAATATTTTTCTACATATGGTATCTGAGAAAGAAAATATCTTTAGGAAATGTGGCTTCTTGCGTCTTTATGTTTTTCCTTCGATAAAATCATTACTTCTGCACTTAGCATTCACAGTGAGCCTGGGGACTAGTCTATTCTGTATGTTGGCCCCTCTTAATAGACTAATGCATACATGGCAAGCTGGATATTAAAAAGTTGCTGAACAGAGCAACCAACTACATGAAATAGTAACAAAACATCTTGTAGGTAAAAACCAGAAGCAGTGTATAAAGACTACAAAGGGATATTCTGAGCTATGTTACAGTATTCATTTTTGCTTTCAATGCTAATACTCACATATATACTGTACTGTACTGCCATAGCTAACCACTTCGCAATGCAACTCATTTGCTCGTTCATTAAAGTTTCTCTTCGATTGAATGTCTGTCTGTGGAGTGCTTAAATATCTTTCATGCTATTGGGACAAACATGTCTTGGGGAGATGCTTGTCAACAGGGGCTTGTAATTTGGTAATTTATTGCTTATTATTAGCCAATTAAGAGAAAACTACTCCGAGGATATTGTCTCTGTTTGATCAGTAGTTATTTGTCCTCAATTGTTTTATAAATTGAAACTCCAATGGGTCTGACAACATTGCAGCATTGCAAAATGCTTCCTTTTATAGCTATATATCTTGTGAAAGAAGATTTCAAGAAAAAAAAGAAAATTTTGTTATGACAGTATCTTATTACTGCTATTGTTACAGTATGTTATATTAAGTCCATTATGATACTATGACCTCTCACACCATTCCAACTGTACAAGTGAATGCCATGCTATAGTAAGAGACGATAGAAAATAATACAAACAGGTATCTAATTTGTATCTCAGTATCTCTCTGTTTATTATTAAGAAAGGTGACATTAGGGATACCACACATCCTGATTAATAGGTATCGTCACGGTTCTTGCCATGAAAATAATACAAACAGGTATCCCATTTGAACATCCCTTGCGTATTATAAAGAAAGGTGACATTAGGGATACCATACATCCTGATTAATAGATATCATATCGGTTCCTGCCATGAAAATAATACAAACAGGTATCCCATTTGTACATCCTCTGCCTATTATGATGAAAGGTTACATTAGGGATACCATACATCCTGATAAATAGATATCGTCTAGGTTCCTGCCATGAAAATACATTGTTCCGTCAGCAAATTAAATTGTCTGGTGTTTCTAAAGTTCAAACATATCTCTGTTTTCACGATAAACAAAGCTAAAACAACTAGACTACAGAAAGTGGAGTGAGTTCTATTTAATAGTCAATCATGTTTTTGGGGGTAAAGTTATATTTTAGAAACTTGTTCCAAACTGGCAGTGGTGTATAAAGCTGTAAATATGGACAGCACCATTTTTCGGTATGTTGCCCTTATAAAAATCCACAAATTCTTCACGATACCCTCCGCCGGGAGGCATCCATCCGCCCATTATGTAGTGTCCCAAGCCAAAGAAATATGGTAACCTTATTGTAGGCGAGCTAAATGAATAGGGTGACTAATGATGCGCCCGCTGATGTCACTCTCCGATAATGCATCAGAAAGAGATGTATTGTATGTATGTATATATGTATATTAGATCCTCCTGCAAGCAGGAACTCGCGAAGAAGCCTCATTGGCTTATCAAAGCCGCAAGCTGACTGAAGTCAGTCTCTTAGATTCATATTTAATGTCCATGATTATAAATTGTCAATTGTCAACAACTCTGTAACTGGACGACATACATTAATCTTGGAGTGACTCGAACTCAGGACCTTATGATTGAAAGGCATCGGCGTTAACCACTGAGCTAACACTCCTTACAGCTAATACAGATGTCTTGTAATGGAACTTTTGTCCTTTCATACTAAAGTCTTTAAACTATGGAATCCATTGTAAGTCAACTTTTTAAGTCATGACTTGAATAGCTTTATACTTGAGGTACTGTAGTTATATTGCTGCTAGTATTATCAACAGGATGTTCCATGTGATAGTACTATGGGGATGAATGAAATTACAATAAACACAAACAAAAATATCAAAACAAAATCAAAACACTGTACATTCATCCATGCATGATTTTGTATCACTCATGTAGACCAGAACAGTCAGACCTGTTTTTTTTCCATCCTATAAGAGAAGACGTCTTTTTATTAAAACCACATAAACCTTGGGGATATAAGAGAACAACTGTTTGCACACTCATGGAAGGAATCACCCGAAAGAAAACCTTACGGTTAGTCCACTTGAACTTTGTTTCCTAATCCATAAAAAGCAGATTGATGTCTGAAACTAAAGAGCTTCCCAAGAACGAGGTGAAGATATATTTTCTTGTCGGGTAAATACTCCAACATCTGAGACCGTATCGTGTTTTTTAGAACGAAGAGTCCTTGAGACCCGAATCTCGACGAGCAAACTCAATCGTGCCGATACCACTTCCATTAATATGACGTTGCCAGGTAACACTTTCATCTCCGAATAGTTATCATGATCACGATAAAACTCTAAGAGACACTTTTAGAGTCTGTATCATTATGAAGGGAAATATTATTTCCAACTATTACTTGTCAAAGTGCTTTGTACATTTGTATTGTATATACAGTAAGAATTCCAAGGTTGCAAATTTTTTGATATAATATAGTATAAGTAAATAATCTTGTATCTGCTCTTTCAAACTCCAGCTAGGATACAAAGAGTTGATTACTTAAAAAATATTGTAAGAATGTTTAGTTGAACTACATAACAACAAGGCACTCAATGCAACAGTTATATCTTAGATAAGTGCAAACTGAAAATAATGGGAATGAAATGTAACAAACTATAATATGAAGACACAGACCTTGTTAGCTTCTAATCAGATATGTTTGTCATATCATAGCATTTTCACTGCCAGAAATCTTGAAAAGTAAATACCAGATAGTCTTAATTAGTTAATTAGGAAGCTAAAGTTATAACTTTATACTTTGCATTCCAACAAACTGTTTCATATTAATAAGAAAGATTAAACTTTGACTGAGAAACAAAGACTTACTAAAAGGAGAATAAACAATGTGGATTTTACAACATATTAATAATAATAATAATTATCAATGAGATTATATAGCTCCAAATCAGTTGACAAAAGTCACTGCTCAAGGCACTTTACAAAGAAAGCAGATTAATTTACAAAGAACAAGTGAAAAGATGGGTCTTAAGTAGACTTTTGAATGTAGAAAGTTTAGAGGAGAACAAACACATTGGATTTTACAATGAACTGTTTGAAACTATTTGTCCCATGTTTCAAACATTGCTAGAAATCTTGAAACTAACTTTCAGATACCCTTCGTTAACCTAGTAATGAAGTCTTTTGCATCAAACTGTTTTTGATAGCAATTTGATGAATAAATATGTATTTATGAAAAACATATTAATAATAACAATAATTATCAATGAGATTATATACAGTAGCTCCAAATCAGTAGACAAAAGTCACTGCTCAAGGCACTTTACAGAGAGAGCAGATTAATTTACAAAAGAACAAGTGAAAAGATGGGTCTTAAGTAGACTTTTGAATGTAGAAAGTTTAGAGGAGAACAACCAAACACTTTGGATTTGACAATGAACTGTTTTAACCTATTTGTCCCATGTTTGAAGCAAATGCTAGAAATCTTGAAACTAAATTTCAGATACCCTTCGTTAACCTAGTAATGAAGTCTTTTGCATCAAACTGTTTCACAGTAATTTGATGAATAAATATGTATTGCCCTTCAGTAAGACTGTCGTTCATTTTTCGCCACTGGCCACTTCTTCACCCTTCAAGGTTCCACTTGCACCGCTCAAATTTCCCGCGATCTACCGCGAGAGCCTATTAAAATGCCCGAGGCAGGTAAACTGTTATGGCAGTGGCATTAAATTGCGCATTTTCAATTGTCGATAAGCAAAGATTCTACAATTTACAATTTCCACATTCACTTTCACTCATTTTAATGTTAATGAACAATTAATCGGTGTTTTTCAATAAATTGTTTTGAAATGAAATTTTACGACAAATCCTCACGCCGGGGAATGGGACGGTGAACTTCTTCGTGAATAATCTGATTATGAACAGCAAGAAGATGACTATCAATTCTGAAAGACCACACATACTTATATAAATCCAATATAGAGGGACAGTTCACGCGGTGGAAGTTATTCTCCTTCAAATACCTTTCACCTGAAACTTCAAAGTCCTGTTTTTCCAAATCTTTTCGAGTGTCCATCCCTTGATGATAGCCAAAAATGGCCTCCCACCTCATTAGAGACATTCCTGTCAGGGTATATAAAGCTTGTCTTAGCGTAGTTTTAGCCGATAAAACAAAGCAGTTTGTGTCAGGTTCGGTTTCCGTGAGATGCGGATCATAACGGTCAAGCAAAAACAAAGCACGGAGAATATAAATGCTCGTGAAATCTTTTTAAGATGCGGAGTCCAAACAAATTGTCACTTAGAGAATTTGTTATGTTTACATTGTGTTTGTAGGTCACTTTTATGGTGTTGACATCACTTGTAAAGATTTACTTGGCTTTCATAGTCTGTAGTGGAGTAAAGTCAACAGGAAACCAAAGTTGTTATTCTTAATAGCAAATATTACAGTTTTGCTTGGCTCTGGTTTATCTTTAGTTGGTGATATTGGCATATTGGTAGGGCTGGGGAGAGAGAGAGAGAGAGCACTGTACTTCAAAAAAAAAAATTACTTCAAACTTTACGTTTAAGTTCCTCAAGGGGCTTGTGTACTTTTGCCCCATTCAAGCGAGATAAGATGTGAAATTTCTCAATGTTTGAATGCTATTGCACTTAAAAGTACATGTTTCAATTCATCAATTGCTTTATCTTTATTCTGAATTGTAATAAAGGGACATTCAGGTAGCTGGTAATGTGACTCTTGTATGGGGAAAAAAAATGTTCCAAACTGTTAATTAGAAACCGTGTTTCAGTGTCTTGTGCCTAATTCCAGATATGGTTGATTACGTGCGACCTATTTTTGGCTGGCTAAGCCTTCCATTCTTTCGCTACAATCTCAGTAGGTAGTCTATTATTTCAAAATGGTAATTCACGTTCTTGGAAAGTTTTTTCATACTTTCCTATTGTAATGTTTTTGTAAGTTTATCTTTGAAACCCGATCAAATTTAGAATATTTGCAACAAACTGCCACTTTCTCGTAGGAATATTATTTTAGTTTGTGAATAGGTGAGTTAAGTGTTACGAAGCATGTTCAGTGGAAATTGCCGTCATGACATTCTTTCTGCTGTCGCTATCAACAAATTACCACCCAAATTTGGAAAATTCATATCTATGCAGTAGAAAATGCTAGAAGAAAGTGGTTTTGACCTCTGTAAATGCAGAAACTGTCCAGGATTTATATTAAGTAATTAACCAGAGCCAACTAAATATTCATTTTAAAGTGTATATTACTAAACTGTATTAAAAGTGTTGTGTGAAATGCTGTAATAATGTAAAGAGATGTGAGAAGTGCTGTAATAATGTAAAGTGTTGTGTAAAGTGCTGTAATAATGTAAAGTATTGTGTGAAGTGCTGTAATAATGTAAAGAGATGTGAGAAGTGCTGTAATAATGTAAAGTGTTGTCTGAAGTGCTGTAATAATGTAAAGTGTTGTGTGAAGTGCTGCAATAATGTAAAGAGATTTGTGAAGTGCTGTAATAATGTAAAGTGTTGTGTGAAGTGCTGCAATAATGTAAAGAGATGTGTGAAGTGCTGTAATAATGTAAAGTGTTGTGTGAAGTGCATTAATATTGTAAAGTGCTGTGTGTAGTGCTGTAATAATGTAAAGTGTTGTGTGAAGTGCTGTAATAATGTAAAGTGTTGTATGAAGTGCTGTAATAATGTAAAGAGATGTGTTTATATAATTATTTTCTTATCATTGGGCATTGTTTCCAACAACTTTTACTTAAAGGTTACTCAAAGAATTGAAAGCTTATCTATGCAGTCAGTAATCGTGTTTTACCAGAGACCTTTGTGCCTTTTGTTTTTGTTTGTGGTTCAGTTGCTTAATATTTGTCTATAACCTGTGCAGATATTTCTTTTCTTTACTGATCCCTCCTTTTTTCTTACAAAAGTCAAACGTCCTACAATTTTAATAGCATGAAGCATCCACTCTAGAACTCCTATCGCCTCCAAGACACCGTATCTGCCCCGCTAACGGAATTGATCGCAAACGTATTTATTTATGCATTCATACCCATTGCTATTTCATGTGCAGTCACGGATTATTACCGAACAAGCAAGAGGCGAAAATAATCACCGGAGGTGAAGTTACGACAGACAACAGAGAAAGCGGAGACAGCGATCTGGATCTAGACTAAGTGCCCTATGGGTAGAATCAATTACCACAGCATGGATGTAAGTAAAACAAACAACGGTTTAAACCACAAATAAAAAAGTGCACGTAAAAACAATGCATTGCTTTTCTCTTTGCCGTGAGATGGAGCATAATTTTGTTTTCTAATCTGCTTTCTGTGAGTAATTGCTTCCCTGTAGATATGCTCAGTCTAAATCTGTACTTGCATCAATATTTTAGTTTAGGGAAGTTGTTTTTTTTCACTTTTCTTTTCGGTTCCGAAACTTTGCATCCATCGGGACATACTGTATCTAGTCTAGTTGGCGTATGCGTGTGTGTGTGTATGTGATGCCCTAGATTGTAAACACGGTATCTCAAGAAGGTTATATGTGATTGATGTCATACGTGGTATATATGTAGGTTAGGGTCAGTAGATGATTCCTATTGTTTGTGGTGGGGCTGTCATGCATATTAATGAGTGGGCGGGACTTAACGTAAAATGTCAATATCTCTTCAACCGTACGTTCGATTTAGTTCATACTTGGTATGGTGATGAAAGTACATAGCATGTTCTTTGCAACAACAACTACTACCCATAAGTGGGTGGGGCTTAATGGGAAATCATGGAAAGCGGCTTGTAAACTTGATCTCTCAACAACGGCAAGCCAAAATATTAAAAACTGCAATAACTCCAAAACTTGAAATTAGATTGTATCCAAACTTAGAATACAGATGTTGGTTAATAGCTGGTACATGTAGGCCTAACTGTTTTAGGACCATTTGGGCCCAAAAATAGTCGGTACGCATTTTGGAGCTGGGTGGGCCCAGATTTTATTTCAACCTCAAATGCATTTTGGGACACATTCTTTGGGCCAAATATTTTTGGGACCATTTTGGTCCACATTTTTGGGGGTTCCATTTTTTTTGGCAAATACATTTTTGAGTCAGTTTGTTTGGGCCGAACATTTTTTGGGGATCATTTAGGTGCAAAATTTTATTCTATAGTATTATGTCAACATGATATTAACTGCTTCCTGGTAATTTGCTTTATATGTTGCTGCATTAGTCAATAGATAATCCTCTTCATTTTGGTGTGCAAAAGTTCATGCATATTACCATGTATCGCTTACCACACTATGAACATGTTTTGACATGGGAACCACTAAACAATTTCGTTTTCTGGTTTTTATTTTGACAGCAGTAGCTTGAGGAATGGATTTTGTCCCCAAAACAAATTATGGAAGTTCTATTTGATCAGAATTTTATTAGAATCGTTGCATTATAAATATTTGTAGAGTCCTTTTACCTTGCTTCCTTATATGTGAAAGATAACTATGGCATTACCTGTAGAAGTATTTCTGGTGGAAGTCAGGATTGACTTTGTTTAGTTCTACCTCTGTCAATAAAGTATGGCACCATCTCTAAAGAACCTTGACTTTTTAGTGAAATGTTTACAGTACTTCCAAATTTTCGAGAATCCCAATTTAGGTGCATAAGCGAATAATATTGCTGTACTTTTTGTCTATTATGCAAATCTGAGTCAATTTCTAGTTTCAAATTTAAAGTTCCAATGGACCTATAGATGTAGTTATGAACAATAGCTGGTTGTATTCCTTTTGCAGTATTTGAAATCATTTTTCATTTTACCGCACTCAAAATCCAAAATTACTATGGATAAATGAACATGATATTTTCTTCATTGGCTCTTTTATTGATTATTTCTGCACGCCTTTTCCGTTTTTGTCACAGTTATGATCACAATCTAGGAAGTGTATTCTGAGTTTTTTGTTTGCTATGAATGGGAAACATCCAATCGTACCAGTTTCGTAAATCAATGAATGCATGGGATCTGAGTATATTCATTGACTTTAAATATCCTTATTTAATTTCCTCTGTCACAAGTCCATCGTCATTGTATCGCATGATCCTGTCACCTCCCTTAGAATAAGCAAATGTTACTTTCAAGAAACCTTAAAATTTGTGGATACTTTTTGCTTTATCCAGCACGTTGTGATGCAAATTCAATGAATACGGAAATTAGAAACACATCGTATGTGACAAAGTAATCAAGAAGGAGTCGATTAGCTGCAAGCTGATTTACCCCAAAATAAGTTGATGAACCTGTATATTGGAATAAGCACAGTTTTGTTGTGGAGTTGTAACTTCAGTTCAAATTAGAATAATCAGAATAAAACTCTCTGTAAGTTTTTAGGATGCAAGTTTGTTGTTCTTAAGGGAATGAAATGATAGTTCGTTGACCGATGAAACTGGGGGTTTGACAGGTTGGCATTAATTAGTTTCAAAATGAATTATAAAGTTATTTAGATGAATGTTTTCTTGTAACAAAGTTATGTAAATAGAACTTGGGGATTGATCTGTTTAAATCTGGATATTATGGAAATGTTGCTTTCAAAGTATATATTATACTCACTTGTTTAGAATGATTTTGTCATTTAGTCGGTCGTGAAAATAGATAAAGCTTTTGCATGAGTGAAAACATTTCATGTATTTATAATCAGATGTTTGTCATATTTAATCTATAACTACTGTAGGTAGAGTATTTTACATTTCATTCTGCTGGAGCTGCTGGACAGAGTGACTAATCTGCATACATGCATATTCATGTGATGCCCGATCAGAACAAAATTGATTTGTACTTAATAAGCTTAAAATATAAACCCTGAACGTAAAATGTGAATAGATATCCTGTTAGTTTAATAAAGTCTGTTTTAAATTGGCCGACATGATTCAGCAGGTTGAAAGTATGAAAAATCCAAATTGAATTTTTTTTTTTTAATGCAGATGCACGATAAAAAAGATGGGGAATAAAAAAAGGCCAAATTGGAGCCCATTCCTCTTACTTACTTTACTTTAAAACTTTAGCAAATGCAACTACACTGGACAACACTACCTTAAGGTCTGATTTGCCAAAATTTTGTTTCATATTATGACAGTCTTTGTCGCCTTGATATGCTGTGTGCAATAAAGTTTTATTAATTTATCTGTTCCTAAAACATACCAGTTACCACTACTGTACTGTTTCCATGTAATCTGCTGCATTTTGTCATGATTACAAATATCAAATCTCACAAAATACGAAATACTGTATTAGTGGTGTACACAACTTTTATGTATACAGTTGTTACTGTAAACATTATTCCTTTTATTGTGTATTAAAAATGGCACAGCAGTGTCTTTCATTCAAGTACTCAACAGTTGAAACTGACTGAGTGTAGTAGCGTTTGAGTATTATTGCCGCCCTTTTGCACTTTAACGATCATCACCGTTAATTAGCAGTACACCTGTACCTTGCAGTAAGGCAAGTGCACTAATACCTCGAAAAGGAAACGGCTTCTCGTCTTTTCCGCCATCTCCCCGAAAATATTCCCCGAAGGCACAAACGCCATATTACAAGAAAGATTAGGATTTGTAAAGTGCTTCCTTTAGCTATTATCATTCAAGGTATTGATCTCTAAAACCATCAATTTACGTTCGACGACGGTGGTAATTTCATTCACTAACTTCTCGCTTCTTCATACTTCAGGTCATGGAGAAGTTGTGATTCACACCAATGGGACATTTCTACATGGCTGTGTCCTCAAAATCTGAGTGTATTTCGTAATGTCGTTTGTGGATGTCCTGAGGGGAATTGTTTTGGACTTTCTCCTAAACCTGGACGAGAAGATGTGAATGCCAATTTTACAGACAATAAACACAACGGTTTTTTCTCTTATCTAAATTCATGGGTTCATGAAAAGGTCACTGGTAATCTTTCATAATTTTATGAAGTTTAACAGGACTTATGCCTACAGGTTATTCAGAACCCTCTTCTGGTTAATGGCATTAAGAGTTTCTTGCAAGCCGGTGCAATATTACCTGTATAACGTTATACTGTACACTGTACAAAATGTACAGATGCGTGAAGTCACTTATACACTGTGTAGATTTGATACTCAACAAGTTCATTGGTATACCTTGGTAATGTATTTTTTGAATTTATTTTGCTTCTTAAGATAGTAACGGCAACCTTGTATAGCAAGAATAATCTGGGTGATCGATTGCAGGGAACAGTTTAGTGTTTCGAAGTTTACGGAGTAGTTTTGAAGGCTCCGAAATTAGTCTCTTATAAAATAATATACTGTACACGACTTCCGGGTAAAAATGAGACACCTAAACAACATCATACAAAGCTATTTGATCATCTTGAACAGCATCTTGCAATGCAGTACAGAATCAGTGTATTTTCCTGATCTGAGTTATAGGGTACACGTCTAGTTCGATGCTGAGAAGTAAGATTAAACTAAATAGATGTTGTCTTGTATGCAGTTTTCTGACTTTTATTCATGAAATATTTTATTCTCTGGTGATTGATCAAGGGGGAGTACTCTGCCCGAAGGCCATATGATTTCTCAAGGATGGATTCATCATGATCTAAGTATAGTTGTAACACATTCCACATGAGAGATTGTTGTAAGAATTGCCTTCAGTTTGTGACTATCTGTTGCAGAAAGGTTAAACAATGGATCAAACACCCACTTTCCATTCAAACTTTTGAATCACAAACTAATATGGTGATCCCTGGACTAAGTTTACAGTCATTGAGTACTTCTCAGAGTTATTTGATATGCCTATAGTTGTTAAACATTCCACATGAAAAATTGCTGTAAGAATAACCTACCCCATGTGACTATCTGTTGCAGAAGGTTAAACAACAGATAAAAACACCCCCTTCTCCATTCAAACTTTTGAATCACAAACTTGTATGGAGATGCCTGGACTGAGTTTACAGTCGTTGAGTACTTCTCAGAGTTTATTTGAAATGCCGGTCTATATTTCCTCAGCTTTTGTGATATTAACCAAGATAAGAAAATGTCCTTGATGATGGAACTCATATTATGTGAGATCCTCTCATCTTCTTACGATTCCTACCACACGGTGGTTTTCTTGCGATACTCCTCTATCGTGACGTTGGGAAGTAATGCAGCTGGTGGGATTTTTTTGTGGGGGAATGTTTTTGTAGTATCATGCAGTTATATCTGAATGCTCACCCTGAGAGTGAATTCATGACAACTTCAAGTGTTTTGGACTGATATTTGTAATCCGAGGAATTTTGTAGGTTGTCCTCCAGACAGTTTAGAATATCCGTTTAGTGTTTCTGAACAGTCTGGAGAGATGTTCATGATTCCAGATTTCAGTGAAACACAGGAGTGTATTTACTGTTTCTTTCCTGTCAGTAACCAGAAAGGGTAGTTTAAGATTGTTCAACAATATGTTTTAGTCCTTTCAGAGGATTGCAGTATGGCCTTGACAATTTCATGCTATTTATAATACCATTAATTTAATTTAATATTCAAATTAAATTTGTGTGTTAACGACGTGTTTGAAGGTGTTCTTTAACATCTTTAAGATAGATACCTGCTTATTTATGTCTAGTTGTGTGTGGGAGTGTGTGTTTTGGTTTTTGGGGTTTTTGCATGGGATCGGCTCATTTGTGTTTACAAGGAATTAAATTTAATTATGTTCATGTTGGCAAGTAATACAGTGACAATTATGATTACAGAGAACCTCAAATTTGCACAGACTTTTAACTATTTTAAAGTACACAGTTATTTATGTTAAAAAGGTATTCTACATGACATATTAATATTAAAATTGAAGTCGGATCTGGGATAATTTCCAAGTCTTGTATATATTTACCTGGGCATGGGTTGACAAGAGTACTGAGTGAATTATGCTGAACATTGTTACTTTTCAATAAAAAATTATGTTTTACAGAAGACTCCTCAAAGCCACTATATTAGTGAACACCAGAATTGTCATTTGACCACCGTAAAGAAATGGAGAAAGTAATATATACCCAGTTGCTCCTTGAAACAAACTTGGAATTGTAAAATAATGGCTCAGGCTGCAAGTAAAACAGCCTTTTAAGGTTAAGTAGTATTACTATTAATACTGGTTAATTAGTACTATTAATGTTGAGAAACTTGTGAATTGAAACTTACAAAGAAGTAATTTTGTTACTGGTTAACTGTTGATGGTTATAATGATAAAAGATAATGTATTTACAATATACAGTAAGGTGCTCTTGGTTGTCTGGTGATCAGAAGAAATTTAACAGAAAAAATTGTTGTGTAAAAGTAAGTTGGCCTGACGTTTCGATCCTAGCAGGATCTTCTTCAGAGGCTAAATGACAAGTAACAGAACACGAAGAGATAGTTGTAAGGGGATTAGTAGACAAGGGATGGAGAGAAGAAAGCAACAGGGGAAGAGGAGAGGTAGGAGATAAACAGTCGAGGGACAAAGAGAGGATTAACGTCAGGCCAACTTACTTTTACACATTCTATTACACAGGCTCTCTAGTGGATAAGCAGTTTGCTAACATTTTAATTTTATTTAGAAAAAATTGTTATCTGATCCTTGGTTAAAAGCAGCCAGTGTTTGTAAACTTACAACAAGTTAACATTTGATCAACAATGGACTGGACTGTTGTGGTAAATCTAACTAGTACCACGCAGCAAAGGAATCACTATGAACTAAAGGCTGGATAGCTTAGTTGGTTGAGCACAGGGCTTATAAACCTGAGGTTTACTGGTTCATATCCCTTTGCCAGGGAAAATATGTCTTTACTCTATTCAAAACTTAACTTTGTTTACAGTTGGTTGCATTAATATCTGAAGAGCTGAAATTAAACCAGGAGAAATATGTTTCTCAACATAGCAAACATGAAAATTCATTGTCTTGGGTCTACACTACTTTTGAAGTAGATGCAACTGTTCCGTTCTTATTATGATATGATTATTATTATTTTTTTGGGGGGGGGGGAAATAGGGGAGAAAGTTATTTTCATTTACTGGTTGAGCAATTCAATAACTGTTTACCTCTTTAAGGCAAGAAAAAAAAATACTCCACAGTTTTCATATGAAACATATTGTAAAAGTTCAACTTGAATCTCTGCAGAATTGAATATACTTTGTAATGGTTGGTTGTATAGCAACTATTGGTCGTTTTTATGATTAGAGGAATGTGTTTTATCTTCATATTACCTTCTTCCAAATTCTCTCATTTCTTCAAGTGATTTAGGTTTGACTTAAAGGCATGGAAGACTCGCCCCAAACCGTGTGCCGCGCTCTGAAAAAGTTAACTTTCTGTTGCTTGCAAGTGAAGTTTTCTTCTTGTCGCTACAAATTGCAGACAGTAGTGAAACGTGATACCTTGTTATCTTTAGCTGGACCTGAGATGTCCATCGCTGTATGGTTTGTACACTGTGCTGTGGGCATTGACCGCAGCTGTATGTACTGACTGTACACTAGTGTCTATTTACCGAAGGTAGCGAGCTGTGTGCGTATTTGCTGGGATCGATGGTGGTGTCTAACACTTCTGTTACACCTCATTCGAAACTAGGTCAGATTACCGGCATTAGACGTTTCATTTTGCGCAAGTCTTCACACCCTTTAACGTCCAACCATTTGTATCAGATCATACAGTGTATGGAGTGGTTATATCTGTAAAATGAACACTAGTATTGTGTCTCTCTCAGGGTATTTTTTGTCTAGTGTCCAGCATTAGTCAGAACATGAATGAATAAGAACCCTTGAGAGGTTTCTTTTCTAAATGCCCTTCGTCGTATCGGAGCTAATGAAGTATTAAAACGTTTTGGCTGCAGGCTCAGCCTGACCAAGTTTAGTTTGAGAGAAGTGAATATTCTTTTCAGCAATAATATTGATTTCGGAAGTCACCGTATAGCTTTAACTGAAACTATTTTCTGTCATTGCCGGGTCCCACTTTGTTAACAGGTGCTGATCTTGTTTCTTGTTCACCTTAATAATAATAACAATATTAAAAATGATAATAATCAGTCTGGAAGGCAGTTATTTTTTTCGACGATATATATGCAAGTTGTATATTAGCTGAATGGCTTTTTACTTACTATTCACGTCATGTGACTATCCAAGTTTGTATTTTTATTCGTTTTATGGGGTTTAAGTTATGCTTAAAATCTGTACAATTCTTCACAGTCTAAACATAGGCTTGTTCAGGTATGAAGTTACACATGTTCATACTGGACATAGAACTAGCTGGTTCATGCTAGGTCTAAACTTCTAGGAAAGGGTTTACCTGTTCCTGACAATAATTAGCAATTTAGACCTGTCTGGGTCAGTAATAAATAATAAAATGTTCAAACATGTTGACCAAATTAAGAAGAATAAGGTTTGATTGTTTTAAATATTATTTATGTTTTTTATAGTGCAAGTTGTATCTGCTGGTATGAGTGGATTTAATTTAAAGCATGTGAGGAAGAATGCTTTTAGTGGGTAAAGTATATAACCAATCAATGTTATTAATATGAAGAATTTTGTGTTTAACTGTTGGACTAAGTTTAATCGTTGTGGAAAACTTGGTTCGAACATTCAGTTTATACCTGTTTACAACTACAAAAACCCCAAACAAATACTAGAACTTAAATATTACATGAATCTATGTCTTGAATTTACGTACGATGTTGAGAAGACTAGCTTCTTAATTTATTTCTTTTTCAAAAATAAGGGGATAAGTCAAGAAGGTTTAACAGTACAAAATGTACTCTAAAGAGGTCCTGCAATTTAATTAACAGACTGAGACATCAAGCAATGTCTTTAAAGGTTTTACGTTTGTTTTTCTTTCACCAGTAGGTGATGACAATGATTTAGATGTTTGTATTAGTTTTATTGTTTCAGCATGTAGTAGAACTCGACAGTCTGGTAGTTTAAAAATTAATAATAAGTTGCTTATATTAAACTTCAAGGTCTTTTGTTGTTTATGAAAATTAAAAATAAATAAAAGATTCTTGAAAGAAGAAGCTCTTACATGTCAGTGTTAATCTCCAATCTTTCATGTATCATGGCACTGGTGGGGGAGGACAACAAGAGTTAACAATGGGGGGGGGGCAGGGAGTGGGGGGTTAAACCAACCATTGAATAGTGTACCAAACGTAAACATGTACAAGAACTTGTTGAGAAAGCAAAAGAAGAAGACCAACATGGCGCCGTATAGGTGATTCATTGCACACGCGTAGTACTGACCATGCTGGTTTCAGCATTACGATGATATGTTGTAGCACCTTTGTGCAGCATATCCTATCGTGAAAACATCAGTCTCTCCCTCCTTAAGTGACGAACACGATGAGTTCCAGAAGCTCTTAAACTGCTTTCATTGAAGGGAGGGGATAGGTAGGGGATGTCGTATCTACAACTACTCCACCTGTATCTTTGCTACAACGTCGTCAGGGCCCAGTCAAGATTAAACGAAATATATACACTGGCGGGCGGACGGTTTGCGTTCATATCTGTTATATGTTGCTCAACGAATGTCAAACCTCTTTTTGACAACATGCAGGACTTATTGAAAAGGTTATCTTTCATACTCACTTCAAGTTACGATATTCAGTTACAGTATACGAAGCAAACCTTTGAGGCAATGTGGAAGAAAGCTATATGTTAACCGTTCCGATTCCTTGCTGTAGTATAGGCCTATAGACGTCATTTGAGCTGAAAACTCAAGGAACCCCCCCCCCCCCCCCCCCACAAATCAAATTGCAAGGGCTCCTACGTCTATGGTTGTAAGTGACGGATAATTAGCTTCAGTCTGGACATGTTCTTTTACTGCTAATTCAAGGTTGAGAGTTTGGTGGTCAATAGTGTATTTTCCCCCAAAATGCAAATTTACTCAAAGCAGGATTGTAATTGATACTAAAACATGCAGCCTCTAATTTCTATCTCACCAATTGTTCTCGGGGAGTTTTTGTTTTTGAGCATAATCGGTATTGTCGAATGGACAAGGACATTATTAGTTGAAAGTAAATAATTGTTATGCATGGCACGGTTATCTTTACCACTCCTTAGTCTACTCAATACCTTGGATGGCCTTGTTTGCATAACATATAAAATGTTATCAAGGTTCCCCCTCGAAACTCTTAAACATCCGGAAATTTATTCCCGTGAACAAAAAAATCTTATAATTTCTAGATTAACGTAAATGTTGCATTTGTTAGGAACAGATAAACGAGTTTGTGAAAGTGGTATACTTAGGATTTTGGATTTTACAAGGCGACATATCTTTTATAAAATACTGCTTTCTTTTTCCAGACGAAACATGTCCGTTAAATATAGATTTTTCGCATTCTTCATCGATCGGTAGCAATGAGACATCTTTGGTGAATTTGATGTATAAAAAGTAGAGCTTAAAATAATCGAATGTTTTTATACGTTTGGATAATGTGGCGGCGAAGAAGATTTCCAAATACCGTTAAAGAGTGACTTTAGTCACAAAAGTTATTTTGATCAAAATCACTGCTATCGGTCCAGGTTGTATATCAATGCCACTTCAAGTTTGAGAAAATGGTATGAGTGAGGCGAATATTTCTTTGACCGTATCAAGATTAAAATTCTGCGTAAAGTCTTCCTTTAGGCTGGATCTATTTGATAAAGGGCCCATAAGCAGTTCGTTTAAAGTGCTTATATAAGTTATATTTTAAAAAGGGGGGAAGGGGAGGGGTGAGTGTATTATGTACAGGGGATTTACTATATGTCACGTAGCATGGAAAGTCAATGGAGATCGAAATGTGTAATGGTGCAACACAAAATTATGAAGAAATGTAAGCACTCTATAGTAGAGGGAGGGCGTTTGGGTTTCGAGGGGCGGGGTGGATTTGGTAATACGGGAATGTCACGTTTCACTTACTAGGACCTTCAGTGTGCACTACAGCAATGGTGTATGAATATGTCTGATTACATGTCCTCGCGGGTTGTTTTAGATAGGGTTTAAAACAGAAGTTAATTCGTATTTGTATAGTTCAAGCACTGGAAACTGTCATACGAGCTAAACACTGCTTTATTGCAGCCAGTTCTAACAATATTCAGTATTTTTACGTCAGTGAAATCTAAATAAAGTTTACTATTCCGTTCATAGTCTGTCTATTGACGGTAATTTTTAAGCGATATTTTAGTTGGCTAAAAGTGTGTGTGCGTGTGTTTGCCTTTTGTTTTTTATTGAGGGGTCATAGACATATATATTTCGGTTTTAAGCAATCCTATATATATATATATATTTATATATACACACACACTGTTATCTAGTGAGAATAACTTTTGAAAGTGTTTCGCCGCAACCGAGCTTGTCACCTAAACATGCGCAGTGAGTGTTGTGCATGGATTGGTATAAGGATACATTTATTGAGGTGCATTATATCGACAACACTGCATCGTTGTATTCGTTTTATTAACGAAAGGCTAAAACGGGCTTTCTGATTTGTTTGACCCCTCGTGGTCTTTATCATGCAAAGACCTCCAAACAAGTGAACTTTTATGTTGTTTTTGCACTCAAGCTTATTGGAATAGGCAACATTACTTTTAAACAGTCCAATGTGAAGTAACATACATCAGTTTTTCTTTTTTATATCTTTCCTTAGTTTATCAGTTTCTTTTCATTTTCTTTACCCCATCATGGGTTGATACGTCAACAACAGAATATTTACGGTCTATTTACTACGTTCATGAGAGCTGTAAAGAAATATATATATATACTGCGTGGGATAAACACAGACCTACATTTCGAAGGGGAAAAAAAAACTGTCCCAATCGACGAAACCGCTTGCTCGTGCCTGAGACTGCTTCAAGTGAACAGGTGCCTCTAACGCGACATGGTGTCAACATATCTTAACATTTATGACTCTTTCAGGTGTTTGGTATATACGTAGGCCTTTACACGTATACATACACAGATATCTGCTTAACGACGAGGACGAAACCGGGTATAACCGTACTTGCTATT
>KN884166.1:6580-24225 GCA_000934455.1 Apostichopus parvimensis
TAATCAGTATCCCCTGCTACGTCACTCAACCCTGGGGAGGAACACTGAGTTTATTTCTTGGTTCATGAGCGTGAAGTGTGAAGCAATGCAAATATATATTTTTTGCTCTTTTTTCTTGTATCGTTGCTGATGACAGAACAAAGCTACTGTGTCTGCCAGTTAAAAGAATGAATCCATTGAAACTGCTAATTCAGGACTGTAGATCCATGCTCTAAAATGTATTGTAAAATTTATTGCGGTTATGAACTAACAGGCCCTTTACATGTACAGTACACTGTGCTGGGTAAAACAGTATTAGTGAAGATTAACAATATGCACAGTACACTGATGCACATTCCTCTAAAGAAATTCCTGTTTCATTGTGTGCTGTTGACTCAACCGTTACCTCACTGCAACTGGTTGATGGCTTTACAGTGCAGTAGCTGATGTTTTCAACACGAAACTCAACATGTCACCTTGACACTGCTTAGCTGACATTTACCTTGACACTGTTCAACTGTTAGTTGTTGACCTTAACACTGTTCACCTGTTAGTTTGTACAATATACAACCCTATTGGGTGTGGGATGTACTTACCTCACTGTCATATGTGACCCTTCACAGCATCCAGTGACTGAGCTGTTAAAGTTTGATGAAAGTTTTCTGTGGGTGTCTATCATCTTAGATGATGTGCCCCTTCACAGCATCCAGGTGATACTGAACATTAAAAGGTTTACCATTTATCTACAGTAACTGTCATTTTAGATGATCTCTGGTACATCCCTCTCACAGCATCCAGGGGATACTGTTAAAGGTTGACCATTTATCTAGCGGTTACTATCCTTTCAGATTATCTCTGATATACCCCTTTCCTAGCATCCAGAGGATACTGTTTAAGGTTGACCGTTATCTAGCGGTTACTATCATTTCAGATGATCTCTGACATATAACCCTTTCCCAGCATCCAGGGGATACCCTGAAAGGTTTACCATATATCTAGCGGTTACTATCGTTTCAGATGATTTCTGATATATCCCTTTCCCAGCATCCAGAGGATACCGTGAAAGATTGACCATTTATCCAGCGGAAACTATCGTTTCAGATGATCTCTGACATATCCCTTTCCCGGCATCCAGGGGATAATCATATCATGATATTTTTGCTTTGTATGCTCTTGTAGATTACATGGAAGAAGGCTTCTTACCGTTGCAACATGCCTTAGATAAAGCTATCATGCAGTGTAACAACATCTCTACCGATGGATTTGAAGTGGAGATGCAGAGATACCCGTACCCCCCGTACAACGATGACCTCTTCCTCATAGCCATACAGACCCAGTTGCCTCTCATAATCCTCCTATCATTGGTGTATCCAATCCTCAACATCGCAAGGAGTCTGGTCTATGAGAAAGAGAAAAGACTAAAGGTAAAGTCCTCTCAATTTATACTTTGTGATGAAAGATATCTCTGGTAATTTCATATCTAACATTTCCTAGGCAAATTCTCAGCTTCCTACATTTAAGTTATATCTCTTTGTGGCCATTGAGACAGTTTATTGATTCAAGTCAAAACTTGTAGTACTTGATTGGACTGAACAATCAAATCCAGTTTCTTTTTTCAAACTCAATAAATATGCAATCTAAAAATAAGAAACAAAAATTCCTTTCAAGTTCTTCTAGATACACACACAATACCATGAGTCCATCACTCTTGCCTTCCTTCAACTCAACATCTAAGATTTAAGTTAGCAATTAACTCTTTAGCCTTGCAACTAGTTAACTTGCCTTGAAATGTAGGTCTGACTATGATGTGCAGAAACCTGCAGTGAAAATGTCATCAAGGAAGCTGTTTGCAGACATCTGTGGTAATTTTCGAAAGAGTTCATATTTTGACTTTCTTTTTAGCATTGTGAAGATTATACACAGGGTGACATCAATTGAAATTAAAGTTAAACCTAACCTTCTTTGGAAGTTTCTTTTTTACTTTTATGGGTTTATATAGTGTTTCACTTTAGTTTAAGGTATGACTTGTCTACATATAACTCATATTTCAATTTCATATTTATTCCTCATATTTTTGTTCAAGATAAATACAATGTAACATTACAGTAGCAAGGTTAACGTATGAAGGACACTAGAAAAACAGCAGGGCTGTTATCTCAACTAGTGACCAAGTAGAAATATAAAAACAATGAAACACTTAAATTAAATTCAGAAGGGAGAAAAAGACAGAGAAAAGCAGAGAAGATGAGAAAAAACAAGACAAAAGAACAGAAAAATATTGTACTATTGTAAGGGGCCGGGCATTAATCTGCATTTCATTACAGCTGTTATACTTGTGTCATAGTATCCTATGTATATTGCAAGGGCTGCTGTATTAAAGGAGGCAATTATGAACAATTTTCCTTTCTCTACAAAAGGTAAATCACTTGGGTTCATTTGATTAAGACTTTTGCTGTTTTCTTTTTTAAAACTTCAAATTGTGTTTGTTAACTACGTGTAAAGTTTCTCGATACTTCAGTGAAAAAAATTATACTGTTGCATAACAAATAATATTTGTAATTATGCAAGCAAGGCCAGTAATCACCTTTGCACTTCCTAAGACTAATACCAATTAGAGAATTAATATTTATCACTTATCTGATTCACTGAACAAATAAACCCATCTTGATGACGAAATAGCCATCCATTGGTGTAATTAACAAGATAATATGTAATAATGTATGATATGAATAAACTACGATACCTCCCTATCATATGATAGCAGCCATTTAGTTTAGAAAATTTGCATTAATATAATTTAAGCTTTCCCCCTTTAACTTCAGGCTTTGTTAGCGAGGCTTGATGGGGGTGGTGGTCAGAGAGGACCACAGTTCTAAATGCCAAGGGTCAATTAGCCATCCTGGCAAAATATGCGATAATGAATTGTATGTTCTCATTTCATAATAAACTTAGGTGCAAAAATGGTACCCAGGGCTGGCCCTACCTGTAATTTTCCCAGGGCCCTACCTGGCTTCAGAAGTCTATTTTGCTTCACATTAGTTTGTGTACCTTGAAAGTGTGACCTACCCCCTATAGAAGTGGTTCCGTCCTTCAGCTTCCACCCCTTTGCAATGAGATGCAATAGCTATGGCCAGCTTATAAGAGTAAAGAGATATGCCTGCAAGTATATAATTACATCTTTTGGTCAAAATTAGATTTACATGAAATGTAATTTTAGTCCATTTGCAATCAGTACCAATCAAAATGTGACTTAAATACCTGTTGGATAGTGAGAGATAAATCTTTGAAAATTGAGGTGATAAAAAGTAGGGAGTCCTTTGCCTATGTTCTCAAATGTTTTGGCGAAGTAAATAGTGCATGAACCGAGTCACTGAATCCTTTGATTCGTGCAAGTAAAGTAGGGCAGCATCACATTGTATCCGCAGTTCATGTGACATAAAATCGGTTTGGAGTTTTTCTTTTTTTAGCACATTCTAGTCAGATCCTTCACTGGGGGGAACTCCGCCTTGTTTTTTTTTGTCTTTAGGAATCGATGAAGATGATGGGACTCCATAACTGGCTTCATTGGACGGCGTGGTTCTTCCGTTATTGGTTACAGCTGACCTTATCCGTCTTCGTGATGACCGTCCTCTTCTCCATCTCCTTGGGTGACCAAGGAGCGGTCCTCAAAAACAGCGACCCTGTCCTAATCTTCATCTATCTGGAACTTTATGCCATGGCCTCAATTTCTCTTGCTTTCTTGCTTTCAACCTTCTTCAAGAAAGGTATAATTTCGGTCAAGTTTTCGTTATCATTGTGAATATTGAGAAGTTATAAAGTGTTTCAATAATCAGTTTCCAGGAAATAGCGCAGAATCGTTGTTGGTATTTACTTGGACGAAATCCAAGGGGAAATTTTTCCACAAGAAATCCGTGTGATGACACTTTCAATGGTAGAATGAGCTTAGGTTGTGAGGAGACAGGTAATCTCGTCACTCGTAAATATCCAAACCAGTAAGTTTTGGAATATTCTTCTGAAGTTTTTACTCAACTTAAACAAGTGATTGTCCAGTTTTAGGAGAAAAGGCAGGGATAATGCGAAGGGGTAACACCTCTTGAACTGCTTTAACAAATTTCATTAAAATCTCTGAGATCAATATGGTTGTAGTAATCCTTGTGCAATTTTACATCTTTTAATCCTTAAATATGTAAGTGTCTTAATATGTTCAATCTGATTCATTTACCTTAATAAATTTATTGTTATTACCTCTTGTCATCACATACATCACTACTGAAGACAATGATTGTTGCCAAGCAGCATGTTTGGCAATGATTTTGGTAAACGGTCGGGTCTTGCATATAGCCATTGAACTTTTTCACACCCGCCGACAACACGGTGCGTGAACATGGAAACTTTTTACCTGTGATTGTTTTAATATCAGTCCTAGTTGTTTTTAACCTTGGCTCATATAATATATAGTTCAATACCATTAAAGATGTGTGGGTTCAAATTGATGGACAGGTTCATTCATGTATGGTAAATGTTCTTGAGTATACAATTACTTGCCTCATAACAGATACAGTTGTCATCATAAGCTCTTCATTGAATGCATTACGATTCTCTAATGCTAAAAAACATTTAAAGGTTGTATAAACTGAATCAAACCACTGTTATGGTTGTGGCATAATGAAAGTGAATATTGTTATGCACAATTTATCTCCACTTTCCATGAGTGCAATGTACTTGTTTCAGCAATATCATCAAAACGAGATATTATGATTAACTTGCAAGTATCAACGTCAAGGAGGGTGTGATGAAGGGCCAAAGGGAGAACAATTGACTCCTCCTTCAGAACAGGGAACATTGCCCAAAATTTTTGCTAAATGAAATATTAATGTTTTCACTTGACGAGTTGTAAAATGTTATAGCTTATGTACTCTCATAAGTACTTCACTAGTTGTATCATTCTCTGCTATTACAATCATCCTTAATCTATATAATATCTGGGTTTTTCTTTTAGCTTGTATGAAAGTGATTATGCAAACAGTGTAAGCCATCAATAGTGGCGAACAGTGGAAGGATGGATTTGGTTTGGTTTGGTTGGGTTGGTGGGTTAGAAATGATTACTGGCCATTATTGTTTCAATTCTATATGAATCCCTTGTTCAAATATTATGTAATTTTAAAAGGTGTTATGATTTTGTCAGTGATGACAATGATGGTGATTTCTGTTTGTACATTTGAGGAAGAATGACCCTCCTGGTTTGATATGTTCCCATTTTTAATCTCTTTGCCATAATTTAATTCCTTTTTCTTCTTTCTCACTTTCTCTACTATTCAGCTAATTCATCCACTGCTGGCTCTGGCGTGATCTGGTTTCTCACATACTCACCATTTTTCTTCCTCTACCCCCGATATTCCAGTCTCTCGAGGGGTGTCAAGATGGTGATGTGTTTGCTCTCGAATGACGCAATGGCGTTTGGGTCGTACCTCATCAGTATGTACGAAGGAACTGGTAAGAAAACAAGGCAACAAGACTTCCTCCCCCCCCCCCCCCAGTTGTTTTGTTGATCTGTTTGATCGTCACGAGAATACCACATCTGAGAGCCCAGTGGCTTTTTCTTTTGTCTTTGGTTCAGGGTATAAAGCCGATCGGAAAGAAGTTTTTGTATTTAATATGGAAAGTATTAGTGATAACTGGAATATGAATCACACTTTTATAAAAATGTCAGTCCCTTGATGGGTTAACCTTGCCCTTATACATGAAATACATGGCAAAATAAATGTATTTATTTCATAAGAAAATAGACGTTGGCTAATTAGAAATATGATTTGTCCTATTAGAGGGTGTTTCAGTTTTAACTCAGCAATATGTATGCCACAATATGGCATGGACAAGAGCAGTCAGTATCAAGTTAGAAAGAAGAAGAAAAAGAAGGGGTGGGGGAAATTGTGAGCCCAAATATCAGTGAAACTATTACATTACCATACTTACTCTACGTTTTGCAATTCGGTTATTACTAAAGCAGCAAATTATGCCAACAATACTCCCTTTCTGTTAAAATGAAACTGAAAATGTTTACTGGTCTTGTTACTGCACCATTTAATTGTATCATTAGTTCATTCACAAAACTCCCTTGAGAGCGTAGGCATGACATAGGTAAATAAAGATACTTTGAAGAGTGACACATTTGAAAACGTTCCAAAAATTTTTCATTTGGAAACAGTCCCATCTGATTCTCATTTACCCTACCCACCCCCCTCCCCCCTCTATCCTCCTACCCAGGAGGCAAACACAGCAAAATAAAACATCGTTCACCGTCAAAGGAAATTGGAATTCAAACGAAGATAATTCCTGCTTCATTGTTTGGAACTTTGCAACAGCGTGAACATTTTCTTCTCCAACAGCCGCTGGCATTACCTTTGATAACTTTTACCGGCCTGTTTCTGATGACGATAATTTGAGTATGCTGGACATATACATCATGCTCTTCATTGATACTATTTTTTACCTAACTCTTACTTGGTATATTGAAGCTGTCTTTCCAGGGGAGTTTGGAATTCCGAGACCATGGTATTTCCCACTCTCGGTAAGTTCCTTGTTTTATTTTGGGGTCTTTTTACCTGACTCTCTCCGCGTAACAATTTTTCATTATTATTCAGTCATTCAAGGATGTTTATGCCACTTATCAAATAATGGGAAGGTTCCCCTGTTTTGGGCCGTTTTGCCATTTTCTGTCATTTTTGTTTCGAAACTTGGGGAAATTAAAGGAAGGGTGCTGAACCGGTGCAGAAAAGAACAAGTTTAATTAAAGCGTCTTAATCCTGACCATATGAGTAGATTGAAGAATTCAAAATCAGAGTTGTAGTAAGTTACTCACATTTTGTTTGTCCAGAGAGGTCATTTCAGTTCCATCATTGGGGGGGGGGGGTGAAAATTATTTTAACTGAGAGAATCATAGGATACTGTTTGTGGTGTAACACACACTGTAGCTGCTAAATGGTGCTTTGTGTTAGGTTTATGGACAAGACAGTCTTGCGTGGTAGATGCTATAAATGACCGGCAACTCCATGAGTGTAGCCAGATTTCATGTTACTGAGCCCTAACTTGAATTTGTTAAAAGTCCCTGAACAATTTAAATTTAGAATAAAGGCTTGTTTATGGTGGATTTATGACAGGGATGGGGCACTTGACTG
This sequence comes from Apostichopus parvimensis, assembly GCA_000934455.1. Classification (NCBI taxonomy): domain Eukaryota; kingdom Metazoa; phylum Echinodermata; class Holothuroidea; order Aspidochirotida; family Stichopodidae; genus Apostichopus; species Apostichopus parvimensis. The sequence continues at coordinate 13,735 of KN884166.1, forward strand.
TCATCCTTAATAAAACATATCACCGCAAAGTGCTGAGATGCGATAAACATTGCATTTGCTCTACAGAATGGGGGGGGGGGGGGAAATTATGAAATTTGAGGAAATGATTTCACTTTTGACAATTGACTAAAGTTTATTATTAGCTCAAGAAACAGCTATCAGCATTTTTAATGATTTTTTTCTTTCGTGCGTAATGTTTTTCTTCATCAGAAATCCTATTGGTGTGGTCATATTACAGAGGAAGAGGATGAGGAAGAAACAGAAGCATCTCCGCTCTTAGGTCCATGTGAGAGCGACAGCTCTGATTTCCTGGAGAATGAGCCTGTCGGGATGCATGCTGGGATTCGGATACAAAACTTGAGAAAGGTGAGAAATGCAAAAGAGTTGAAATGCACAGCAGATGGACTCTGAATAAACATTTTTGAAATTTTTTTTTCATAATTTCTGTGTTAGATGGTTTAAATTATGCTATGCCATTGCCATGGATGAATGCATTCTCATTTTGGACACTCATTACTTTGTGCAATAAGTTGTTATTGCAAAGAATGGAATGACTTTTTAAATGAGTTAGGCTGTATATATTGTATTGATATATTGTGATAGGCTAGTGTTCAACATTTCTACAGATGAAAATCTCACAGAATTTATTTGGGAACACTGTAAATACTCTAGCTTTCCTGTATTTATGGCTTTATTGGTCTCCCAAAATTGGCAAGTTTTACTTGAAACTTTAACACTTTGTTATATTCTGTCTAGACATTTTCCTTTTAAATCTTTACTGTTATTTTCAAGTGAAATCATTGAATATGAATTTGTAGTACTGAAACATTTTAGAAACATCTTTTCTTTTTTCCTTTTCCCATTTGAAAGGTTTACAAAGGAAATAACGTTGCTGTTAACAACATGTGTTTGAACATGTATGAGGGGCAGATCACAGCTTTGCTGGGTCACAACGGAGCCGGAAAGACGACCACTCTTTCTATGTTGACAGGACTTTTCCCACCTAGCAAAGGTACAGCTATTGTGAACGGTCATGATATTCGTACCGACATTGACGGCGTTCACAATCAGCTTGGGTTATGTCCACAACATGACGTACTCTACGACAATCTTACAGTGGAAGAACATTTATACTTCTTTGCCAAGGTAAAGTATTCTTGTAGTTGTACAAGATAAGAGAGAGAAGTAGGGTTTGAAGAGAGAGAAGTAGGGTTTGGCACACGAGTAGACTCTAACTAAGCCGTGAATGTGCATGCAAATAGGGTCAATGCGATGGTGATCGCAATTATGTGTGTGTGTGTACATATGTGACACCCTTGGCTTGTAAACACGATAACTCAAAAAGTGCATCATTGATCAACTGATTTCATGCTTGGTATGTACATCAAAGGTCATGTGAGTTGAAACTGTGGAAACCTTGTAAAACCAGTAACTGCAAATGTAAAGCTTAAATTTACGTAGATTTAGAATTTATTTAGAACAAGGATCCCATTGTTGTTCTGTGAGGGTCAGAGTTCATTTGATGTAAACAGAATACAATTTCAGAAAACCTCGAAACACAAACGACAAGAGTAAAAGCATGAACGAAGTTTGATAGTTGATATCAAGATCCACTTTAATGCAAGGACCTCACAGAGTACTTGAAGTGAGTTAATGGTCAACACAATAAAATCTTGTGTGACTGTTGAATGTTTCTCATCTAAGATAATGTGGTTAGGGAACACTAATTAAGCTAATTGGCTTTCTGGTTGAAGTAAGTTGTCAGATGTACCATTAGAAGTAAATATTCTCTTTCTGGAGTTGTTTGTTTCAGTTTATGGGAATATTTCATACATCTGGTTTCTACCATCTTGAAGGATTACTTCAAACTGCAATTTGTGTTTATTTGGCCATAACATAGATTTATCGAACACAACCATTGAAGGAACTACTGAGTGTACCTAGAAAGCATAATAATAAATGTATAACAGGAACTTTTTTTTATTGTTTTTTTTTAAAATGATGTTATTAGAGATTAAATTAAGTTTGCAGGACATAGAGTTTTTCTATCAGATCAAACAGTACATGAGTCTTTTTTAATTAAAACAACCAATTGGTCGTATTGCTTAGTAAGGTTGACTGATATCCAATTATGTGTAATAATCACATTGCTTAGAGTGACAAGATCTCACTCAAACTTTTCAGTTTTAAAATCTCAAAGTTGATGTCATTATTGAGGGAAGTGTTGTAATATTAATTTTTCAATAAAACATACTTACCTATCCTTTACTTTCAGCTTAAAGGTTACCCAAGTGATAAAGTCGCGCTGGAGATAGACTTTTACATCAAATCACTCCAGCTGGAGGACAAACGCCACGTTCCTATCAAGGCCCTCTCTGGCGGTATGAAGAGGAAATTGTCTGTTGGAATCGCCCTCATTGCAGATTCGAAGGTAACTATTCTCAAAAAGAAGCAAACTCTAGAAACTTAGCTTACTTAGTATGTTAGTATGTGTCGATGAGACCTTTCAGCTCTCTATCGGAATAACATTGTATCATAGATTTAAACTCAAGAATCAGCCTGATTTATTCACCCAACTAACATTCAAGGAGACACAAACCCAACCACCATGATTGATATCTTTGATATAGAGACCTGCCATGGACAACTTTGCCAAACAGTTTAGGAAAATGTTATTTCATTTATGGGAGGTATGACAGACTTAATTTAACTTCACACACAGGGCTGAAGACTTGATCAAGTCTAAAACATGACATCATCTAGCCACATGTGCTTCAATGTTTGTTCTTTTGATTTATTAATTACAGTCAGCTTTTTTGTTGTTGCTGTAATAGTGATGGGTTTTGCAAATGTTGAATATGAAACATTGAAGCTGTTATAGTGACCTAATGATGGTATTAAATATCAACAAATTTCAAAAGAAAAAAGTTCAAGGTTTCCAATCCTATAGTGGCACTAGGACATCACAGATTTACAAAATGGCAGCTCACAGACGTGACTTTCACACTAATCTCCCTACGGAACAAGTTTTTTTTTGTTAGCCGTTTTGGGCGAGATATTCTTCAAAAAAAACCTCTGTCGTATAAGCTAAATGTGATGTTTGGGTTTGTGTCGCCCTTTTGATAAGGAATTGACTTGTGGCCAGTGCAGCAATGTAAGGTAAAAGTGTGTTCAATTCGAAATAAACCTTGCTAAGTCTTGGAGCTTTTAGTATTATTATACTAGTTTTTATATATACTGCTTTTGATACTATTGATACTTTGGATAGTTTATTTTAGTATTACAATTGACTACTACTACTACTATTTGATACTATTGATACTATACTTTGATAGTTATTGATACTGTTGATACTATATTTTAGTATTACTATTGACTACTACTACCACTATTTGATACTATTGATACTAAACTTTGATGATATTGATACTTTTGATACTATATTTTAGCATTACTATTGACTTCTACTACTACTATTTGATATTTTGATACTATACTTTGATACTATGATACCTTTGATACTGATACTATATTCTAGTATTACTATTGACTACTACTATTTGATACTATTGATACTATACTTTGATACTTTTGATACTATATTCTAGTATTACTATTGACTACTACCACTATTTGATACTATTGATACTACACTTTGATACTATTGATACTGTTGATACTATATTTTAGTATTATTATTGACTACTACTACTACTTGGTTCAAATCATGCAGTCATCATTGATTGAAAACTTGAAAACTTAACACAGAAATTTGCTTCATTGGGGAGACAATCCTCTGCTGTAATACTTGTGAGTTTCCTCACAGTCTCTACCGACACAATCTGTCAGCTATTTCTGTCCTAATTTCCTTGTTTAATCCTGATGAAGTAAAGAGTGGATCAGATCTGACAAACATGACACAATGTACCTTGCTACAACTGTGTAGTCTTCCCAAAGTTATGTCAGGATTTCATGTTACAGTCTAAGCATTTGTTAAGATACTTTTCCTTTCAATTTAGAACGATGTCCTGGAAATATATTTGATATCCCTGGAAGCCATTTACTGAATTGAATATAGTAGACTTTGTTTCAGTAGTGGAGTAGCCAATTGAAAACATGCATATTTGAAAGTCTTTACCTTTCATTTTCTCTTTGTAATTAATAACAGGACTGTTGTAATCACTTTTTAATTGTTTTTGTTGTGTCTGTTTAATGGAAAGAGGAAGATTGTTGCATAAGAGTCATAAGAGCAGAGTTAACTTTAATTTTTTTTCCTTTGCTGCTGAAGTTATTTTTAATCAAGAATACTGGATTTTGAGAAATATTTAGCTGATTAATACATATAAACATTGATTCCTTGTCACAGACTAATCAATCGATAGGTACAAACTTATTAATTAAAGAAATAGCAATCGTTGAATTGTTATGAGAGTGTTTCAATTTTTTAATTTTTTTTTGTAAATTAAACTTTGACCTCATTAGCATCTGTCTAACTTAAGCGGAGACAAAAAGGTTATTTGAGTATCAAGTATTACTTCAGAAAACTTACAAGTATTGATGTTTTTATCTTTGTGAATAGATTATCATGTTAGATGAGCCAACCTCTGGTATGGACCCCTCGGCGAGGAGGTTCACTTGGGATATATTACAGAAACACAGAAAGGGACGCACCATACTCCTCACAACTCATTACATGGACGAGGCAGATCTCCTTGGAGACCGGATAGCCATCATGGCAGATGGGCAACTGCAGTGTGTCGGCTCTTCTCTCTTCTTAAAGAGGAAATATGGTAAAATGATCAAGCATTGCTTCTTTAGCCTGTTCTTCATTCACCCAGCATATCAATTAGCATATGGACTATTTGTGAGAAGCCCCCAAAAGTTGTTGAAATTTCATTTAATGTTTTCATAAAAAAATGACAATTTAATTGATTTGTTTTTCCCACAACAATATTACTTATAATCATACACTTTATTAATGAATGAAAAAAGGGTAATATAATATAGTTGTGATAGGAAGTCTTTTAGGCAACCTTCAGGCTTAAACAAAGTAGAATACTCCCATAATGAAAAGGAAGAAACAAGAATCAATCAAAAGTTCACAGGTCTAGATTTTCATAAGTTTAGCAAGTGGCTAGCATATTACTAAACCTCTCAGATATATTAGATATATAATCGCTAAATTCTATTCCAGTCTGGATTTAGCCGTGAACAAATACAGCAAACTCTGCCAGAGAGACAGACTTTTAATTAGCACTGCTATAAAACTAGTTAGTTGCTGGTTAAAGTGAAGTTGGGGCTTGAAAAACTTGGTGGGAATGAGTAGAATTGGGGAAAATTGAGTGGATCATGTACTGGAAAGAAATGAGTGGGAATTGGACAAGGTTGCCTATTTAGGTAAATGAAACACACCATCACTGTTTTACCCTAGTCTCACTCAGCATGTGGTTGCTTTTGTTTTGTTTTTGCCTTGTAGGTGTCGGCTATCATATGAGCACCTAGCCTAACCTACCCTTACCCTAGCCTACCCTAACCACTCAGCATGTGGTTGCTTTTGTTTTGTTTTTGCCTTGTAGGTGTCGGCTATCATATGAGCACCTAGCCTACCTAGCCTAGCCTACCCTAATCTACCCTTACCCTAGCCTACCCTAACCACTCAGCATGTGGTTGCTATTGTTTTTTTTTGCCTTGTAGGTTTCGGCTATCATATAAGCACCTAGCCTACCTACCCTAACCCTAGTCTACCCTAACCACTCAGCATGTGGTTGCTTTTGTTTTTTTTCCTCCGTGAAGGTGTCGGCTATCATATGAGCATAGCCAAAGCGCCTGACTGCCCCGTCGCAGAAGTCTCGTCACTTGTGAAGAGACACGTGCCAAGCTCGGTTCTCGAGAATAATGTAGGAGCGGAGCTTTCTTTCATCCTGCCTCAAGAGGAGGTCGGTAAATTTGAGGCTCTCTTTGATGAGATGGAGAGGAAGAAGACGGAGCTGGGTATTGACAGTTACGGTGCATCTGTTACCACCATGGAGGAAGTATTTATCAAGTAAGTTCCAAATCATTCATCTGCATCTTCAACATTTTCAGTGACTGTACTCCAGTAGATATTGCTTGTTTACTTTGTAATAATCAATATATCGGCTAATATTTACTAATCCTTTCCCTTATGTCGACAAATGTGTTGTTAATATTTGTATGTACACCCGTTTATTTTCCCTGTTAGGTAGTGCTGTACCCCATCATAAGCCTGCAGGTTTCTTTAAACAATACCTTTGAAACATTTTTTATTGTACAATATCAAAGTTATAGTCAAAGGTATTTTGCTTATACCAAGCAAAAACCAGTGAATACCAGCAACGTTCGCCTAACATACTTCGAAGTAAGTCGCAAACATCACAGTGTCATGGTTGTAACCACCGGTTACATGACCATTGGTTATATGGCAGTATTAACCACATTGTAGTAACCCTTGGTTACATGACAAATGGTCACACAGCAGTAGTAACCACTGAGATAATAATCATAGGTCGCTTGCAAGTGGTCACGATTTGTTTCGCTCTCTCTGTAAAAATATTCCTCTCTAGTGTCTGCAGTGTTGAAGAAAGAAGTTTCAAACTGCTAAGACAGTACTCTCACTTCTTTCAGGTTTTAGCGGATATTTCTCTCGCTCTCTCTCTCCCTTTCCTTTTTTTGTTACTCTGGTTTGATGACTCTCCAGAACAATTCATATCTTTGCACTGGACAATCTCTGAACTCTTTTCAGCTTAAACGTTTGTTCATACCAAATGTCTGGTCACAAGTAATCTTGCTTATGAAGATTGTTCTATGCTTGTTTTGCATAAGTCTGCATTTCGCAAACTCTGCGATATGCCTCTCTATGTCGTACCCGACGACCTGCAGAACTGATATGAATTCAGTAAGTGATTTGCTCAACCCTCAGTAGTTTGTTTTATCGATGTGATTTAACTCTCTCGTGTATCCTTTGGACTTTTCTCTTCAGAGTGGGTGACGGAGGTCGTAACACCAAAGCGTTACCTGACGGATATGGTTCGTCCACAGAGAGCCAGGCCATTGAGAATAGACAGTCTGCAGCCAATGGAAGTATGTCATATCAGGAGGAAGACGTAGAAGAACAAACGAGTAAGAAAATTGTTAGAGATAGCTAGAGAATACGCATGAGACAGCTACGTTATATACATAATACAGCCTGTTGCTGCACACAACTTGTTCTTTCTATAAGAGTATAACAAAGACTGAGGAAAAACTGTACAGTAAATATATACAGAAAACAAGATTAGTTAAAGGTAGCACACTAACAATACAACCTTATTAACCTAACAATACTCTGAAACAGGGCTGTAACAAAGACACTTAACTGATCCCACAAACTGCATTCCTTCTTACTACATATAACAGAGCTAGGAACTTAAAAGTATAGATACAGTACTAAATAGAATGTGAGACTACATTTCTCAACAAAAGCACCCAGATCCCATTCTCTAATAACTTATCAGAATAAAGTCTTTGTTTTGATTCACTTTTGGGATTACTACGGTTGGAATGGAATTAACCCTGTGATGATTTGTCATCCAGATTACAAATGTAAATCTTCCAGTTATTATCTGTGTGCAGTGTTGGTACCATATTATTATTAAAGGCCACTGCAACACTTTGTTAGGGAACAAGAGATACTCCCCTATGGATTGGTTAACCTCTGTAAACTTGATTAAGTTTATGGAATGCCTTAGGTCAAGCATAGTCGGTTGTCTGCTAAACAGGGTCACCAAGAATCTCATGTAGTTGGACATCAAATTAACAGAATGGTTCTTGTCTGAATATGTGGTGTATTAGTCATGGATAGACTACATTAAGTCATATGAACAGAAGAGATGGGGTGTTAAGTCATGTGAGCAGACGTGATGGTGTATTAAGTCATGTGAGCAGAAGTGATGGTGTATTAAGTCATGTGAGCAGAATTGATGGTGTATTAAGTCATGTGAGCAGAAGTGATGGTGTATTAAGTCATGTGAGCAGAAGTGATGGTGTATTAAGTCATGTGAGTGGAAGTGATGGTGTATTAAGTCATCTGAGCAGAAGTGATGGTGTATGAAGTGATGACGTATTAAGTCATGTGAGCAGAAGTGATGGTGTATCAAGTCATGAGAGTATAATTTTTAATACATTCAGTATTATTTATAGGTTGCGGTACATTGGGTGATATGAAGCAGAGGTATGATATGTTAAGTCATATGTGTAGTGTGTGATGTAGTAAGTCATATGATGTAGAGTAAAGTGATTTAGCAATTAGTAAGTAGAATCTGTCTTGTATTATCCCATATAGGTAAGATGTATTCTTTTGCTCTTTTCAGTTAAGGTGTATTTTTGCATAATAATTTACACCTTTTCTTGTAACTTGATACATTCTTTCTGTTGCAATCCATCTGCTTATTTGTAAATGTCGAAACCTTTAATTTCCAACATTTACTGATGTGTTATATACCATTCGAAAATGGTCACTTCTATCCTCCCCAAAACAAGTTTTTGTTGTTAGTCTTTCTTTATTCATATGAATTTATAATTTATATGAACTTTCTGCATAATTAATCATGCCATAATCATTTACATAAAACCATTGTTTTTTTTTGGAACTGTTCCATACATTCAATACTTGATTCATTGATTATGAAACCTTTTTTTTCCCCCTTTCTTTCCTTCCCAGATCATCTGTATGAAGAAAACCCAATCAGGAATACTGGATTAATGCTGTACTGTCAGCAGTTTGGCGCCCTCTTCATCAAGCGCTTCCTCCACAGTTTACGTAATTGGTTGTTGATGATATTCCAATTGTTGATTCCTATACAGTGCACTCTGGTGTCCCTCCTTGCCGCTATAATGTTCCCTGCCATGTCGAACTCACCGCCCCTACACATGAATATCTCAGTCTATGGGGACACTTACGTTCCATACCAGGTAAAGTCAGTAGATTGTATACGTCCACGCAATCTGGTCGTTGAGAAACACCAATAGCGATTTTTTAGCTCTTTAGCTAAATGATTTTAAAGCCCTGTGGTGATCTTAAGGAGCTTTCAGAGTTGCAAAACAAAGGACCTTAATTTTTCATCACAATTTCTCTACAAAATGTGGGCAATTTCTTTTATAATGTTTTCATAACAAAATGAAGAAAAATATTAACCCTTTCTCCTCTTTTATTAAACTCGACATTCATTTGAAGTTGTAAAGTTATTATCAGAAATTAGGAGGATCACTTCACTGTTTGATAGTTTTATGATATTGCGGTAATTTTACCAGCTGGTTTTTTTCTTTTTCGAAAGATTTCTTGAGAATTGTAAATAAATCCGAAGAAAGAAGACTGACTGGAGAATTGTATGCTAAGTTGGGAGAGAAAAATATGAAAGAGGATAATTCCTAGAAATCTATTGGTGACACACTTAATTCTATTTCCATCGTTATTTGCAACCCGATCATTATCCATTTCCAGGTGACGAACTTGTCCGCTGAGATCGGTTTGGGAGAAGTTTATGCATCACAGTTTAATGGGACTCGGACCGGCACTGAATTTGTGAATACGTCATACCCAGATTTATCTATGGCCGATTTCTTGCTGGACAGAAATGAAAATACCACAGTGTCTTTCAACTTTGATAACCTCATGGCATCGACTTTCAATCTCGCGACGGGCGAAGTGGACAAAATTATGGGCGTCGCCCACTTCAACAACCAGCCGTATCATTCAGCCCCGATGTCCCTCAGTGCCGTGGACAACGCTCTTCTGAAATATTATTTAAACGACAATTTTTCGGTGCACACCATCAACCATCCCCTGCCCCGGACTGTCAAGGAACAGGCGAGCGATCAGGTCAACAAGGGAGTGCAAACAGGGTTTGCAATAGCGTACAATATGCTCTTCGGGATGTCATTTTTAGCTGCTAGTTTCGTCGTCTTCCTCATCAAGGAGAACACGACCAAATCGAAGCACCTTCAGTTCATCAGTGGCGTCCGGTCCTCCAACTTCTGGTTGTCGGCTTACACCTGGGATCTCTTGAACTACACCATACCCTGCGTGTTATCCTGCGCCCTGTTCGCAGCTTTCAACGTGGAGGCGTTTTCCGACGACGGCAGATTCCTCTACATCTTCCTGCTACTGTTCCTCCACGGATGGGCGATCATTCCTCTCATGTACCTGGCGTCTTTTCTCTTCACGGTACCGTCGACCGGGTTCGTCACGATGACGATGTTCAATGTCATTTTTGGGTCCACCTCCTTCCTGGCGGTGGAAGTCCTACTTGTTCCCGAGTTGAACTTGGTGAACGTCGGCCACATCTTAGACTGGGTGTTTGTATTTTCGCCATCGTATTTGTTGGGAAAGGCGATGGCAGATTTCTACAACAACTTTCAGATACTTTCAGTGTGTGACTCATCACCTCTTGCCAAAAAATTCTGTGAAGAAAACGAAGGTAATAATAATCACTTAAA
>KN884166.1:35918-70134 GCA_000934455.1 Apostichopus parvimensis
GCGTTATGATAGACCATATATAGTATATATATAGATCATGAGTGAGAGAGGAAAAATGGAAACGTCAAAAATGGAGTTGTCGGTGTAAGGGGTAGGGTGAGGCAAACGCCCCTTCCGAAATCCTTGATCCGTTACTGGCTACCCTGTGTATTTAATAGGGATCAGCGCTGTAATGATGTCCCTGTTCCTCTTTCTCTTCCCGGTGTCTTGGCGTTTTTCTTTTACTCCCTCCTTTTCTCCTTTTTCTCTCTTTCTTCTTTTCTTTTCCCTTCCTTCCTCTCCTCTTTTTTTCCCCTCTTTTATTCTTTTTTCTTCTCTTTTTTTTCTCTCTTCTTTTTCTCACCCGGGGGGCGCGCGCCCCCAACGCCCCCCCCCCTGGATACGCGCCTGCATGTGATGAATACTACGTTCAATTTGTTCTACCAATAATGAAAGTTTTAGGAAACTTAACCTTACCAAGTTTTGAAACTGTCTTAATTAAAAGTACAGTAATCATTTCAATCAATCAATCAGTCAGAAATATTTATATAGCGCCAAAATCAACAAAAGTTGTCCAGAGGTGCTATGAGACAGTTACATGACATTTGCTGTTGTACGCTTGTTCAAACAGGTAATGTTTTAGCAGTTTCTTGAAAATAATTTTCTCAAGTTGTGTTTATACTACCTTCTGTTGTAAAATCTTGTTACCTTTCACCTGGACATGATTTGTACTCTTTCTTTCCTTTGAACAATACTTTTTCAAGTTAACATATTATCTTAAAACCTACAAATGGAAGTGTAGAAAATGAGCTGGCATTGACAATTAGAATTATATTTTGGTAAACGTCTGCAATAGATAGTATACTTGTTAATGGCAATCAAAGTCTCATTGTGTCTCAATTATATTTTTGTCCGACAATATATATAAACAAAATTTTACTATATAACACCGGGTTTAATCGGGAAGCAAACCATTCCATGTTGTAAAAGTAACCCACCAAGTGATAAAAATAATCGACCGCGAAGGGACTCGAACCCCCAATCTTCCGATCCGAAGTCGGATGCCTTATCCATTAGGCTACGCGGCCGTTCGGATGATTGACAGTTATTAGAGTATATATACTACAATTAATCCTAGCAGTGACTTTCAGTAGATCTTATATTGTAATAGTACGTGCAATCGGTTTAACGCTAAGCCAGTTACGGAAAAACGAACGCGAGCTTTGCGGTTTGGGTATACTGGTCGTATCTGCTATATAAGCTACTTGCCACTGGCAGAAGATTGAATTAAGCCACCCAGTTAGGTACCCCAATGAATAGTCACCATGTTACAATAGTCCGATTAATGCCTGCGCGAATACTGGGAGTGGAACTGTAAGTACAAACAAACATGTATCAATCATTTGGTTGCCTTCGTCATACTAGATTACGCCTAGGCCTGTAGTGTAAGTGTATCTAGTATAGTACTAGAATAGTAGTGTACTGTTGTTAATTTTTATGCTTAGGGCCTAAGTTAGGCGTAGCCTATGGCCAATAAAGACGCAGCCTACTTTACAAGAGCGAAGTTCACTTATATGATCTTATATGAGTTAACATACAATCGTTTGATTTAATTTCAATATAATAAGTACAACTTACAAGAAGAATTTTCTTAGTGTACAAAAGGAACGAATACTTTTAGGACCGTCTAGGCCTAATTCTTTCTTTATTTCCTACTCCTAGGCCTAACCGGCATTGGTGTCAGACACAAAAAAATGTCAGAATAACTGAAGGTCATTGATTGATATATTGGCCAAAGTTTCTTTCTTAAATAGCAATTTTCAATGGCAAAATTGGTCACATTAGGCAAACTAGGTTAAGATATTTATAATCCGGATACGGTAGGCAATATAAATCTGCTTGGATGCCAGCGTAAGCCAGTAAGAAGAGGAAATATCCATCGTAACCCAATGTGTTTGCAAGCTAAATTGTATAGGCCTAAGCAAAGTTCTGTTTCAAACACAATTAGGCCAGCCTAGGTCCTAGCCTAGGCGTACAAAACCTCGAAGTTGTCTAACTAAATTCTAAGGCTAATGTTGTCAAGCCTAGGCCTACATTTACCAGGGGTCGAAATTTAGAATATTTACCACTATTCCAGCGGAATAGTGGATTTGAAAATACACTATTCCGTCTCATTTTCCACTATTCCTTTGAAACTATAAAAAGAAAAAAAATAACATAACAAAATTATATGTTGAGTCTTCTGTTGAAGATAATCATATAGTGTTTTTTGTACTGAGGCAAGAAGGCAGGTAACCCAGGGCGCAGGTTGTGAAACCCACTCACAAGGGCAATGTCAATGGCTAGTTTCGCACACTTCAGGGTATACGGGTCACACGGACACCCACGGCCCAGCGCGGGAAGGTTGCTGTAATAAATCAGCCTCGCGGGAAATGTTTTGAACAATATTGCCATTCCAAATTTTTTTTAAATTTATATTGTATGTTAATTAGTAAACGTTTTCTTTCACATGAATTTGACTTCAGTTCAGCGTTCCCTCTAATGTGCGGGATTCCCTTCAACTGACTCAGTATTACCGCAAAGAAAACATTTGTCTGCTGGAAATCCCCGCATCGTTTTCTTGCATTCGCATTAAGTCAATACTCAATGCACAACGTATTCACTTCACTGTATTAGAGGAAAAAACCGAAAATCAGTAGAGAAATTACCAATTGTGTACGAAAAGTAAGTTGGTACACCTTTCAAAGTTTAAGAAAGATCGAGCAAAACACTTTCGAAAAATTCACGCAAATCTGGCATATCGTGCTAAATGCAACTAATGTCATGTTAACAAGGCTCTAGTACACCCATTTATGAATAAACCGTAAGACCACATCTGTGGTGTTAAGCGGGAGAAAAGAAAGTATTTTCTAGAATTTCCAAAAAAACGCAAAAATAATATCCTACCATAGTTAAGTGTATAGAAAATAGCCTAACCACCTTGTCGGTTACGGATCACACGTAACTACAAAACACAACTAATTGTATTTTGCGAAGTTGACGTTTTCTACAAGAACATGGAAACAATATTAAGCATTTAGTGAATCATGCCAAGTGGCGTAAAACATGTCATTACAAGGGTTATATACTTTCATAAAGATGGCCATAGCTATAGGGGCCTTGATATCGTGCTATGCTTGTATAGTATGGACTTGGACTGTGCCTCGTGTATCATGGGGAATATATTGTTTTGTTCATGCGGAGGAGTCAGTTGGCTTGAGGTGTGTTTTACTTACCTAAATATTACGGGGATATTTTACCTACTTTTCTTGAACGTCTAAGATAATATTTCGCATAACTTTACCGATCCTTTACTGACTGACCTAATTAATTCTAGAATGGAGCCAAAACAGTTTAACTCCATGTAACGTTTCTTGAAAACGTGCCAAAAAATGTTAACAAACAGGTGTTAGACAGGGGATGAGCTCACAGTTGTTTGGCAAGGTACCTGGGAAAATTCGCAGCACATGTACTGTAGCCTAACGTAGTATTTAAGTAGGGTTAAACACTGCAGTTGTAAACTGATGTACGTATATTCATTGTTAGGCAGTCTAGAAACGGGGCTTTGCCGAACGTTGTTTGTTTCATAATATCGGAAGTTTTGTAAGTTAAAATTTTCAAAGATGTAAGACATTTTAAAATCTCTTTTCATAACATAGTATTGCTACTCCAACTTGTCATTTTAAAATTTTCATCAGTTGCGTGACAATTTAAATTCCAAAAGTTATCATTATTTTGCATCTTCAACTGCTAATTTTTTATCGCCAGACACGCAAAATTACCAAAAATACCCACAAGGGGTTTCACCCCTTGACCCTTACGCGTGCTCGGCGTGTTCGCTGCGCGAACACCAGCGGGAAATCGACAGTTGTTTTTAGTGTGTTCGCGGGAAATTGAACAAGGATTTCCAACACTGTACTACCTGTTACCCACGAGGTGATAATTTGCCCTACATACGCGATTGTATACGGAATGTGTAAAGTGCAATAAATCGGAGGAAAATGTAAGGCTTGCTATACTGTGCAAGTGCAGTTGGCTACGGAACATGTATGTACTGTACGTAACTGCAACTCACGTGTAAAGAGAGTTTCTTTTGTATTTCTGGGCAAGTTTTTACGCCCGGGAAACAAATAACATTAAAATTGTTGCCTGACTAGTGACAGGCAAGTAAATTTAGATGGATTTGTCAAAGTTTGTTGTTAGCTATCACTTTTAGCACTATCCATACGGAATAGTGAACCCAAGCAACTTGGTATTCCGTTCATGATTTCACTATCTCGGGATAGCGGAATAGCGTAAATTTCGACCCCTGACATTTACGCTTTACAATGGATCATTCACCTGAATTACACAGCAAAATTTAACACACATACAATATGTTCAATGTCAGGGAAAATTGTTCTTACTTGGAACATTTTGACTTTTATGTATGAAACAATGTAACTGTGTTTTTGAATTGTGTTAATTAATCAATTTGATTTTCATAGTGTCAACCTTCTTCAAATTTAATTTGATCCTACACAGCTATCAAAAATGTTTAAAATTGCTACCCTACAGTGGATAAAAGGAAGCATAAATTTGACTGTTTTTAGTTATTTCACTGATTTATCATCTGAGTTAATATGTACAGTAACCTTCAATTCAAGTTGTTAGGGAAATTTGACTCATGACTGACCTTCTGTTACATTGGGGCGGGATCTGCCCAGATAATCCATGATCAAATCACATAGTTCAAGGGTCAAAAGTAAACACAATTGGGAGTGATCAACATCCCTGTTTTGCTTTTTAAAAGAGAGCGTTGTGCTCTTAGCATTGTAGAGTAAAGTACTTGTATGTATCACCCTACTAGTTACATGTTGCCTTTTGGCTTAAAATCAATGAGCAATGGTTGAATGTTTGTAATTGTCAACATGAGCAATCACAACTTGAATTCAAGTTGACTCTATGAATAATAGACCAAACAGGTGAGATTGAGATTATTCAGGGCCTGTTTACGAATGCTACAAATGTCTACTGTAGATTTGGCCCAACCAAGTTTGAACAATTAATTGAAAAAAGTTATGTTACATTTTCAGTGCGTCTAGGTAATAAACGGTTCATAATCACCACTTTGCTAGATTTTTGTACAGATTGCAATGATTTTAAAGCAAAGATTTGACGCATAACTTCTTTACAGGTAGCTGCAGACCAGGTGATCGGTATTGTCAAAGCGTTCATTGAGCCGTTACAACATGGAGGCCCTCCTCACCCGATCAGTATTACAGTTGCTTCTTTTGGGACTTTGTATAGGAAAGGTAGGTTATTACTGCATTTCCATTTTTTTTTCAACAAAAGTACAAAATTTGTACTTTTCAGGTTGTGTTTGTGTTCATTCTTAAATAAATATGTATTTTGTTCAATCATCTCAATTGCTAAAATCAGTAAACTTCAACTTTTCAGCATTCTCAACTTGTTTTTCAATTACTATTATTCACCCCCCCCCCCCTTTTTATTGTTGCAACTGTTGTGAGGAATAATTTAATATATATA
This sequence comes from Apostichopus parvimensis, assembly GCA_000934455.1. Taxonomy (NCBI): domain Eukaryota; kingdom Metazoa; phylum Echinodermata; class Holothuroidea; order Aspidochirotida; family Stichopodidae; genus Apostichopus; species Apostichopus parvimensis. The sequence goes on from KN884166.1 coordinate 41,466, forward strand.
ATTGGTTGCACTAAACTGATTATCACTTGCTGTTAGTGAGCATTACTCTAGTATACATGGTTTATGTCGCAACTTTTTGATGTTCATGCTGTTATAATATTCTCCTTTGACTATTTCTTCTCGCAAGGTTATTCCACAATGCGCTAATTCACGGAAATCAACTGGATGTCATGAAAGAGGGTAGGTAACTCCTTTAACAGTTTGAAAATGTAACTGTCGGTTATGCAATGTCAATATCTTTTGGGTATTTCCTATCAGAATCTAATGCAGAAATAATGTTTGGTCTTCATAATTTGAAAATCGATTTGTCACTTTCAAGCTGATGTGTACATTGGAATTTTGATTTTAAATCCCCATTAAGTTCCAGCTACTGTATGAGCAAAGAGAAAATGAAAGTCATTCAGCAATTAGTACTGCAGATATGTGGTACTTAATTGGATGCCTAGGGTCCTTTGTTTAAAATATGTTTCAGTTTCAATTTGAAATGGCCACGTACACCTGGTTAATGTTTAACAAGCAACACAACGTTGTCTGTGTAATATACTCAAGCTTCCAAATTGCTTTGACTGCTACTATCAGAGCTTTATGAACTAGAGGGACGGTGGGGCATGGGGTGGGGTGGGGGGGGGTGGAGAGAAGGACATTGTCTCAAAATGATATTGTAGCTTCAGGTGGAAAGATGGAACCTCCACTAAAGTACTTCAAAAGTACTTGCAAATTTTAGTTATGCCAACATTTAGAAGAAATATAGAATACCCTCAAGAACTGTCTGAAAAAGTCTGGCAAAAACTCTGTATGATCCCCCTTTCCTGTTAAACCCCACCCCCCACACCCTCACACACACACACATGCTATGAGCTCACATGTCCTGTTCTCACTACATCCGTTCTTGGTTTACTAAATTTATGTTAAAACTGTGCCCGTAAAGACCCTCCATGAACAAGGGTTACGCACTAAACAAATAGACGGAAACTCCCTTATTAAAGCACAGTGCCTCGTGGGTTTCCAATGAAGAAACTGATAGGACGAACCACAGTGTATATGTGAAGAGGGAATGCAATTATTCAAAGTGATCAGAATTGGCATATTTGTTAGAACTCAGGAAAAAAGCTATTAAGATAAAAACCACCCATATAGGTCTGCTGTTAGCCTGTTATTTCGTTCACAGAAATTCCTGATGTCTCAGTTTTCTTTGTAGGCACCTGTGCCATCATACATTGCTTCAGTTTTTCTTAATGATAACGTGATAATGTAACAAAATGATTGTAGAGGCATAATATGTTTGGCTAATCAGTACCAGTATATAAAGTAAATGGAAACTTGATAGTGGTTAAAAGCTGTTCCCCCCCCCTCTCCCCCCACACAAAAAAGAAAAGAAAAAAAAACATGTCCATCGAGTATGAAAAATGCTCTAGTGAAACATTTTGTAAACTGCAAGGCAGGTCTGCATAGGTTCACAGAACATTTACAGAAACAACAAATAGGACTGCATAAGTGATGCATAGCATTGTCGGGGCAACCTTTAGCATATCTGATCTAGGTTTGTGACGTTGTGGTCTCTCTTAAAGTAAAGTAAATGTATTTAAAGCATAACTCCAAATATGCGTTTGACCATAATTCCAAATATATAAATACATAGAGGGAGAGGAGAGGATTAGGGAAGGGTCGAGGCCAGTTGGGGGGGTGGGGGTGCAAAGGGAGAGTGATGATTGTAGGACCCAGAAACTTCTTTTTAGTGTTGAGTTTAATTTGTAGCTCCTTTTCCAGATCTTTCTAACTATGAATTTAGTTTTAATGTTTCATTAATTTTTAATTTCATGGTATTAATACTCTGTCGTCTTTATGTTCTCCTCTGTCAGATGTTACTTGGAAGCTCGTATTAACGTAGTATGTAAGCCATGTCAGAATTGTTCAGAACAGGATCTGAGGGAGACAAGCCATCCAAGAGAGTGTCGTGCAATGAGTTATCCACAGTTCTGTAAATATCCTGCAAGAAACGATAACGACGTACCGACAAAGATGGTTGAAGTACAATGTGAGTAGTTTTATCAGAGATAAACCATTAACCTTGTTCCCACTACAGATCCTTGTAGTGGGAAGTATAAGGCCCTGATATTCAAATGTTTTGACTTGGTGACTCCCCCCCCCCCCCCCCCCCCCCCCCCAATTTACATCTTCATCATCTTGGTGACCATCCAGTGGTGGTTTTTGTGCCTTGGCATTGGCTTTATAGTGGCATACAGTGACCTTCAAGTAGTGGTTGTTGTGTCTTGAGGATGTCTTTATAGTGGCATACAGTTACACTATTGGTGGTGGTTGTGCCTTGGGGTTGGCTTTACAGTGGCATACAGTTACACTATTGGTGGTTGTTGTGCCTTGGGGTTGGCTTTACAGTGGCATATATTGACCTTCTATTGGTGGTTGTTGTGCCTTGGGGATGTCTTTACAGTGGCATACAGTGACCCTCTAGTTGCGGTTGTTGTGCCTTTGGGATGGCTTTACACTGCATACATTCAGTATTTTCAAGGGGTGGTGTACAGTAGATTTAATTTTAGAGCAACTAGCTTTTTTTGGGACAGACCTGCATAATTAAAACTGTTCACTTTTCTTAGCTAAGTGTACTATGGAATGGATCAGAGTCCTAGTGGGGTCGGGGGGGGGGTCCAAGGGACGAAGCGTTTTTTAGGTATTTCTTATTCTCTCGAAGCGTGGTTCAAGCACCAAGTGAAAGGAGGGGGATGGGGGATTGAAGCATATCTTACCCAGTCAAGCTAATGAGTTAGATTGTGGTGAGGTTATAACCACTGGATAGTAACAATGGGTGACAATTGGCAACAAGAAATTGGGCCACCCCCAGCCACACCCAAAATCAGCAGAGTCATATGGTCCATCTAGTCATCTAGTTCCAAGAAACTTGACAATTTGCATTTATTATATGGTACCATGAGTTCATCACCAGGAGTCTACGCAATAAATTCAAATTATATTGATTATTGAAGAGATGATCTTTTGAAACATAGTTTGGCAGTTTCAAGTCCAAAGCTATTGTTTTAAGCACCTTTACTAGTGTTCTGTCAAGCCCCTTTCCATTGTTTGCCCAAACTGCACAAGCGGAACATTTAACTACCCAATCACCCAGCAGTTCTCTATGCAAGTTCATCCTGGGTGTTAGCATGCCAGTGAGCGTTTTCTTGCAATGGTGTTGCACTGATTCAGAGATCTTTAAACAGTGCAGGTTATGCACATTAGGACACGTATGACAGCGCCCTCTGTAGGAGTGGGGGGGGGGAAACCCCCCAAAAAACAACCCTGTAGATCCCCATTGCTAGCAATGAGAGACTGGCTACATTCTATTATTTATGAGATAGTCAATGTGCAGTGCTGTAGACTTAAGATCTGTGATTTGACATTTTCACAGCATAGTTAGCACGATGGGACCGATTGAACAGTCTGCTTGCAGTTTATGTGTACAATAAGATTACTGATGCTTCTGGGCATGAAAGACCTCAATAGAGTTATTTTCAAATTTTTTCATCACAGTGGACAGTCCACTTTTAGGGAATTTCAGTCAGAGGAACGGCAAGTGGGTGGTGTTCTTTTACAACGAGCTTGCAGAAGAAGGAAAACAGGTAGGTTTGCAGTAAAGTTCTATGAGTCTTTGCGAGCTCTGCCCGATGCTAGTAAAGCAAATCTTCCGCCGAGATCGTTTGATGGTAAAGAGATTCCAAGTGTGTTCATCTGGCATTTAATAAGGTCATCCATGAACCTACAACAAATGGTAGTTTAGGTTGCTCGAAAGCCTAGATCCAAACATCTATGAAGAGAAGAACAGTGTGTCTGTATGTTTGGAAAGAACACCAGAAATGAATTGTGAAATATTTATCATGTATAGCCATTCCTGGTAGTAACAAAAGTGTATTACAACGAGTTCGGTTATATCATGGTGTCCTGAATAATAATAATAGGTAGAGACTACTTCGTTTTGAAGAAAGAAAGTTTTAAGAAAGAAAAAAAACAGCCTAGCATTGGTGTTATAATATGGGATTAGAACACTGGCTATGTGTTTTTGTCTGTCTGCAAAATATACAGGCATTACTAGTTAGCTCATTCAAGACATATAACACTTCTTAAAATGGAACTGTTTAAATGAATTTGCATTTCTGAAAAATCAAGTTTAACCAGGCTAACAAAGCTCCTTTGTTTAAAGCCTAGGGTCAGTTTGTAGCAGGTGTGTTACATTGTTTTTGAAGGGCACAAGATGGAGACTGGAAGTGTGTTTACCTCACAATTGTGGAGGTTGTCTAAAGTGCAATAGCGCGTGCTACATTTAAAAAGTTACGCTAGCAGTTGCATTTGTCCCTATATGCTTTATTCCCAAATACCGATCAGATAGACTCAAGTAAACGACGGGCAACTTTTGTCCCTGGGTTATATACAAAAAATTGTCTACATTTATAAAGCAAAGACACATCTAAAATGTTTTTTTCTTTTTTCATTTTTTTTTTTTTTTTTAATGTAACTGTTGAAGTTTTCAATCATCTGCTGTGACATTAGCAGAACAAAGTTGACACTTTATTTTGTAAATAACATGTGGGTGGGTAACTCTCCTCATCAGTGAGGGTTATATTGCACAACGCATTCAACTACTATTTTCATGAGTACCGACAGAAAGTGAAAGGCCAATTGTTTAATTGTCCTCTAATGACCTCCTATTGTATCCTTTGTTTTACAAATTATGTTCACGTGTTGCATTTGTGGCTCATATATCAAATAGTCCTTCACACAGTTCTAACAGAGTAATCGAAAGTGATTTCATAGTCATTGTGTATTAACTATGTAATTGTCTGTAATTGATGAAGATCATCTATGTTACAGTAGTTTTACACTAGTTGGTCCTCCTGCATGAATGTTACTCATGATCTAAAAATTGAATTCTTGCAGTTTCAACAGATTTAATGCTCAGCAGTCACATAATTAGCTAATTTGTCTCTTTTTAATAAAAGTCATCAAAGGTTAGTTGATAAAGACCGGCTTCACTTCATTCTTACACCCGTTTCTCCAAACTGTTACATGTTAAACACATTGAAACTGGTATAGATCAAATTAAATGTTTGCGGGTCGTTGAATGCAAACTCTAAAAATTCCAAACAATCACCGTTTTACCGGTGCTCTTCATTCAAAATGCCCATTAATGTTATTTTTTCCTTATTCCCTCCCTCTCCAACCCTCCAACCCCCCCCCCCCCACCTGCACAGGAGAATTATGCAAGAGTGGGTAAGGTATGTTCACAAGAATGGCAGAGAGATAAATCCCAATGGAACACCTTTCAGAAGGCGAGATTACTTTGCAGATCGGGTGACGAGGAGTTCAATTACCTCAGTAAGTATTGGTAACATACTTTTGAATTTGACTTTTCTCATCACTCACAAGAGGAGAGAGTTTTTACAAATTTTTACTGAAGTATAGAGAGTTGTTCTTAAAATATTGTGTTGTGGAGATTGATTGAAAGTAATATTTTCCCATAAAGTTTCTTTCTGCAACTTTTTCTGACTACATTTGAAACTGAAATCACAATTTGACTTGCATTTTAACTCAGCTGCCCTTGGGAACAGTTTCTAGCACGAAAGTTTCATATCAAAGAGGCTCAATGTTGGAGAAATCACGGACAGATGCTGATTTTTTTATGAAGCCAAACAATCCCCAAACAATCCCCAAACATTGATTTATCTGTGAATTAATAAACCTTGGCTACAATATGTACAGTGAATGGTTAACACATAAAGAAGCAAATCTTACATCAGACAGTAAATTGTGGCTAAATCATTAAACGATGATAAACTACTCTAAATGGTATTCCTAACACACATGAGTTTGCTTCAATATTTTATCAGTTGTTGATTTAAAGTATTAAAAAAATTAATAAAAAATATCAAAGAAAGCATCAAATGTGTCATCTTCCTTTTGTTTTTTCATATCTCTCTTGATTACAGCTGATATCAAACGTATCGATGATATCCGTAAGGATATGTCACGATATTATGGTATCTTTTCACAAAGACGGTAAGTCTGTCTCTTTTTCTTCCCTTCCTCTTGCACGGCTTATCACGCTTCTTCTATTTCCCATCTGCTCCCCTTGCAACATCTGTTATCACCCCTTCCACCACCCATCTGCTCTCCTCCCCCTTCTCTCCTCCCCCTTCCCCCCCCCCACAATCTCCCCTGTTACTTTCTCTGAAGTAAAATGAATAATTGGTCTAGTTATTTAATTGTAAGATTAGAATTATGTTGTTATGCAGGCTGACTCTCTGGTGGTAATATCATTAGCCCACAGAGTATATTACTCAAACTGAATAGGTATGCTGTATTGGCTCCAAATATGCTAGATATTCAAATATGGTCACCTTTGGTCAAAATTCTCAGACTGTTTTTATTACAACCTTTGAGGAAATTTTCGTCACTGGGACATTCAGTCATCTTGTGTGTTCCTTTAAAAATTGTCTGAGAACAATTTGGAGAATAAAGACCTCCAGGAAAGTACTTTTTGAACATTTCTAGCATTTATAGTGTGCTATAATTTGGGGCCTATACTTGACTACCTTTACTCAGAGAGTTTGCTACTGTAGGCCTGACTTAGGACTGTAGTGGATGTTATGAAGGATATAGACAACATGCTGGAAACCATTCTGGCACAGGTACATTTTCACAACCCTCGAAAAACAAACGTTTTGACATCTGAATAAGGTGTACTGGTGTAGTAATTCTCAAAATTTCTGTCCTTTTTTTGGAGGACTGTATGTCTTTGTTCTTGGACGGTTGTATTTTTCTCCAAGAATTTTCAAAGCAATGCAGGTCTCTTTGTTTTTTCATAAATTTTCAGAAAAGGGAGTACACGCAGCGCTGTTTGCAGTTTCACTCCTGGGAGCATTGTAAATGCTTTTTCCAATGGGAATTACTGTGATCCTGGAGCATTTGACTATAATGATGGTGTGCATGAACTGTATGACAGGAGTTTGCCAAAGACAAAGGTTGACTTAGGTTTAATACTCTCAGTTAGCATGTATTGTGAAACTATACTCTCAGTTAGCATGTATTGTGAAACTATACTCTCAGTTAGCAATTATTGTGAAACTCTTTCATATTCGAATAATGGAATTTATTTCATTTCATTTATTTGTTTCTTCACAATATAAATACAGATAAGTTAACTAAGTGACAAAACATATCAACAACAGGGAAAATTGTGAAAGGAAGCACTCCAAAAAACCCAGAGGGCTTGTCTAGTAGAGTGCTCCCATAAGTACATAGAGAGAACAATACAAGATAATAGTAACACTTATCCACCCACACACCAACCCAATACATATTGTCCACCCACCCCCACCCCCACCACCCACAATACATATATATACACATATGCATACATACACAATTAAATACAAATACACACACGCATATAAGTTAATGCATATAAATACATATATATATACACCAATGTTAATATAAACATGTATGCTTACTTACACAAACTCAAAAACAATCATGTATATACATATATGTTAGTGGGGAAAAATTACAATAACAAAGGGATGGCTACAGCGAACAAAATACAAAATGAAAACTTAAAATCTTAGTAGAGGTTTATAAGGGATCTAGAAAAGTTGTAACGAAATTGAAACAGAATTGAAACCAAATGGAAAATTGTTCAATTATCTCATTTCGAGGGAGTGCTGGGGTTGGTTTTGTAATACATTATTTCTATGTACTGGTCAATTTTCCTACTCTTCGAGGGCAGTGGTGTAACAAAGTTGTTAAAAGAAAATAAATTTTAAGGAAAATTTTTTGCCAGTACTCTCTTTTACCGTGAGTAGGTAGATATTGCAGAAAGTGGTCGATTTCTGTGAATGGATATTGTTTAAATATCTCTGTCTTCAGAGGGTTACCCCTACCATGGGTATGGAGTTTAACCTCAAAGTAAAATGAGAACTATCAGACAGATTTCTGACAGAAAGCAGGAAACATTTTAATTCCACAACAAGTTTCTTTTCAAAGTTTCTTTAAAGCCCATGGTGGCCAAAAAAAAAATTATGTTAAACTCGGAGGTCTGTATATACCCTGATAATAGGTCGACATTTTCTCTGTTACAATTAGGTAGTATGAAAAGGGGTGCTAGGTTTACAAGCTCACAGTTCACGAGGAGGTAGTTGACGATGTTTGGGAATCTATCTCGTGATAGATTATGAGACCCAAACGCAAGAGCATTGGTTTATATTTGGCATTTAATGGGCTAGTAACTTACAGGTCTTTTTTGTTTATTCTGGTATGAAGCGACTGCATTAGATTGTTTTCCTATTTGAAATGTTTATTTGAAATTTGTCTATGAAGTGATAGCTCAAGAACGTTGTATATATATGCATATATGTATGTATGTGCGTGTATGTATGTGTGTGTGTAAGTATGTGTGTCTGTATGTATGCTTGTATGTATGGGTGTATGTATGTATAAGTGTACAGAGGCTATGTATGGGGCCTTCGTGGCACTTCGAGTCCCACTGAGTACCAAGAACACGGACATTGTTTGTGGTAGATCGCAGTTGGAAGTAACAATTGAAATGATTCTTCAATCTCTTGTTGGTTAATGAACATCCTGTCATTGTTAAATAGAGACAGTTTTTTCTCGTAAAACACCTTTCCTTAGGTAAAACAAGATATCCCATTTTTTTTTTCATACCTTGTTTTTTTCATCTCATAGAAACTGTTCGTTACTGTCCTTCCATGTTATGAGATAACAGTATGTTCTTAGACAGTATATTAGTTCTCTTGAAGATCGTCGCCTGTTTTCGTTTCAAAATCTTTGACTTGTGTTGATTATTCAACAGTGCAACGGCAAGAACCTCACCGATTGGGAAACAGCCTTCATCAGGACACATCCGCTGATGGCTGCGGTCGTAACGGATGACGCACCTCTGCTCATTGCTGACAGACATTTTACAAAGGCTGCGTACCAGACGAAGATATCTAAGGATGGACTGTCTTATACAGTGTTCTTTGTGGGGACAGGTCAGTACACTTCAACCCACAGTTAATATACTAAAGATGTGATATTGCTTTCCCTGTGGTGTGAAACTGTCAATGCTTTTACTAAAATACACAGAGAGAAAAACAAGCATAAATTTTGAAAGTGCCAAGAAATTTGGGGCCAAAACAGGTCTTAGGAGAGATGTCCTCAGGATTGCAAGTCTATCCTGTGCTCAACCAACTGAACTATTTGCAGGTCTGAGTCGCAGGCGTTCGCAGTAAACCACTTCCTTCTCTGCTTGGGCTGCACGATATCGTGCATGTAAAAAGAAAACAAAAACTGTGTTAACCAGGGATGGAAACCCTGTGTCATTGGTAACAATCCGAAACGCAGAATGTGAGAAGAGTTTTAAAGGGAACCTCAGCTTCATGATATATAGATGTATTATACCGTGGGTGACATAAATATAGAACAGAGTGTCTTTTTCGTTCATAATTCTTTTTTAAGAGGTGTACATAAAAGAAGGCAAGCCATGTCCCATAGCATTGGTTGCCGGTTTTTGTTTTGTCCGTACAATTCCATATTCTTGTGTCCCTGTGTCCATACAGAAATTTTGAGCATCAAATCCTGACAAGAGCAAAATACTAAAAACAGTTTCTTTGCAGTAACTGACAATACAAAGAGAATATATTTAATTCCACCCACCCCCCCACCCCGTTTGTATAGTAGAAGACAGTTTCTTGTCTCTCCATGTCCATGATTCCAATTGATTTTCTTCATTGCAGAAGATGGTAAGATACTGAAATTCCTCAAAACAAAGAGGGGTCAACTCAACATCCTAGAGGAAGTAACATTGATACCAGAGGTGGGAGAGGTTGTCGCCATGGAGATGACAAAGAATGGATCAGCCCTTGAGGTCATCTCGTCTAACCAAAAAGATCCATTGCTCCTCCCACTTCACAGATGCAGTCAAATGTCAAAGTGGTGAGTGTGCTGTGTATTTAAAGAGGCAAAAAACGTGATGTCTTTTCATAGGATCAATTGCGAAATTTCTTGGCTGAGATGCAGAATTGAGAGGGGTAGAGAGAGAAAAAGGTGAAAAATAATAAATCGGTGAAACAGTTCTAGGCTCTGCAGCCAACAATTGATTGATTGATTGATTGATTGATCAAGTAGTCAATCTATCGACCTACGCATCTATCTGTCTTCTCACCAACTTTCCTTCCAGCCAAGAATTGATTGATTGATTGATCCAGCAGTCGATTTTTCGACCTACGCATCTATCTGTCTTCTCACCGACTTTCCTTCCAGCCAAGAGTTGATAAAGGTCTAACATTAGTACCACTTGTAGGAAGTATAGACTTTTGAAAGAGATGATTTGAAAGAAAGTTGTTCCATGTTGTTTATTGTTTGTCTTCATTCAATCACAACACTCTCCTTTATTCTTGCAGTTCTTGTCCTCAAGATCCCTTCTGCATTTGGAACGTAGAGGAAAGTGAATGCCAGGAATATAACAGCCTAAACAGGTAAAAAAATCATGCCTCGACTTAAACATTTCCACAGAGCACTAAATTTGTTTTAATTTCATCGATAAACTCTTCAACGCTTTATTGGTGTAAAGATTCTAAGCCTCATCCATTATCCTGCACATGTAGTAAGTTAACATTTTTGAAATCATGATCAGTCATATTTATTTATTTATTTAATTCTTGCAGTGGGGAAGGCTTTAACCAGTCTGTGGAAGCTGTGGACCTTTGCCTAAGTAAGTTTTCTTTGGCACTATTTGTCGGCTCAGTTCGGTTTATTTCCACTTGTGTAAAAGAACAAGGATGGATCAAGTATCAATACTAAACAGAGAATACCTAATACTCGGGTAACAGGAACATTCATCTGCTCTGTCTGTCTCATACTGTCCATGCATTATTTTAAATCGTTGATCTCATGACAGCATTTGCCAAGAAGTGTGCTGAGGAATCCAGAGGTTGAAAATGTCTTACAAGGGTATTTGGGACATTCTCTGAAAACAAGCAAATTGCTTTTATCCTTTCTAATGAATTGTGTTAGCATAGCCAGCAAATTTCTATGCCACTACCGTTAAGTAGTGAACCACGTACAGATGTTCTGGAATCAGAATTGTTTGAAGCAATAGCTAAAAAGTTACTTTTAGTAGAAACCAGTGAATTTTGTGGACAGCATACATAGCATATATACATATACACATTCAAACATACCACATATGTACACATGCATATACACATACACACATCCCACATATTGAAACATAGCACAAACACACATCCCACTTATAAACACTTATGCACACACACACATACACACACACATACACACTTTCCACATATATTTACACATGTATATTCACATACACACATCCCATAGATATATACACATATGCATGCACACATATACACAAAGCACATACACACATCCCACATATATACACATATGCATACATGCATATACACAAGGCACATACATGAGCACTGACACAGCAAGCTGTGGTAAATAAGAGTTTGGTATGTTGGTTCTGTTAAGGTATGTCTCTCTATTCACATGTTCCTAACAACCCCGTCTCATAATATTCAAGCGGATGTCAGACAGATTCCTACTGTTGTCAGATAATTGCCGGGTATATGGAACATCCAGACACCACAGAATTTGTAATGTTTTCTTATCTCTGATGAACTTCCTTGATTGAGTTCAACACGATGACTGATGTATGGCAATGTACATTCAGTGTTTCCCCGATAATGGTTTGTACTCTCAAGGAAGTGAATGGCAGGAAAAGGTGCGTTACCAAGAACAATAACAGCATTTCCATGAATACAACACTCAATGTCATGGAACACTGTAATATATATTTTGCTTTCACTTTCGAAAGCGTGTCAGTTGTATTAAAGAATTCAATCCTAGCTGTTATTGATTGACTACTGTCATTATATTTCGTACCTATTATCAGCTTTGATTTGTTACGGATGACGCACCTCTGCTCATTGCTGACAGACATTTTACAAAGGCTGCGTACCAGACGAAGATATCTAAGGATGGACTGTCTTATACAGTGTTCTTTGTGGGGACAGGTCAGTACACTTCAACCCACAGTTAATATACTAAAGATGTGATATTGCTTTCGCTGTGGTGTGAAACTGTCAATGCTTTTACTAAATTACACAGAGAAAAAACAAGCATAAATTTTGAAAGTGCCAAGAAAGAAATTTGGGGCTAAAACAGGTCTTAGGAGAGATGTCCTCAGGAGTGCAAGTCTATCCTGTGCTCAACCAACTGAACTATTTGCAGGTCTGAGTCGCAGGCAGTCGCCGTAAACCACTTCTTTCTCTGCTTGGGCTGCACGATACCGTGCATGTAAAAAGAAAACAAAAACTGTGTTAACCAGGGATGGCACCCCTGTGTCATTGGTGCAATCCGGAACGCAGAAAGGGAGAAGTGTTTTAAAGGGAACCTCAGCTTCATGATATATAGATAGATATATTATACCGTGGGTGACATAAATTGTGAACAGACTGTTCTGGCAGTGTCTTTTCAGTTCATAATTCTTTCTTAAGAGGCGTACATAAAAGGAGGCAAGCCGTGTCGCATAGCATTGGTTGCAGGTTGTCGTTTTGTCTGTACCATAACATGTTATTGTTTCACTGTGTCCATGCAGAAGTTTTGAGCATCAAATCCTGACAAGAGCGAATACTAAACTGACAATGCAAAGAGATATATTTAATTTCAACCACCACCCCCCCCCCCTCCGAAAACTAAAGCAGTCTCTTTGCAGCAACTGACAATACAAAGAGAATATATTTAATTCCACCCACCCCCCCCCCCCCCCCGTTTGTATCGTAGAAGACAGTGTCTTGTCTCTCCATGTCCATGATTCCAATTGATTTTCTTCATTGCAGAAGATGGTAAGATACTGAAATTCCTCGAAACAAAGAGGGGTCAACTCAACATCCTAGAGGAAGTAACATTGATACCAGAGGGGGGAGAGGTTGTCGCCATGGAGATGACAAAGAATGGATCAGCCCTGCAGGTCATCTCGTCTAACCAAAAAGATCCATTGCTCCTCCCACTTCACAGATGCAGTCAAATGTCAAAGTGGTGAGTGTGTTATGTATTTAAAAAGGAAAAAAAACTTGATGTCTTTCCATAGGATCAATTGAGACATTTCTTGGCTGAGATGCAGAATTGAGAAGGGTAGAGAGAGAAAAAGGTGAAAAATACTAAATCGGTGAAACAGTTCTAGGCTCTGCAGCCAACAATTGATTGATTGATTGATCAAGCAGTCAATTTTTCGACCTACGCATCTATATGTCTTCTCACCAACTTTCCTTCCAGCCAAGAATTGATTGATCGATTGATCCAGCAGTCGATTTTTCGACCTACGCATCTATCTGTCTTCTCACCGACTTTCCTTCCAGCCAAGAATTGATAACGGTCTAACATTAGTACCACTTGTAGGAAGTGTAGACTTTGAAAGAGATGATTTGAAAGAAACTTACTTCCATGTTGTTTTTTGTTTTGTTTTTTCATTCAATCACGACACTCTCCTTTATTCTTGCAGCTCTTGTCCTCAAGATCCCTTCTGCATTTGGAACGTAGAGGAAAGTGAATGCCAGGAATATGACAGCCTATACAGGTAATAAAATCTTGCCTCGACTTAAACATTTCCACAGAGCACTAAATTTGTTCTAATTTCATCGAAAACTCTTCAACGCTTTATCAATGTGAAGATTCTAACCCTCATCCATTATCCTACACATGTAGTAAGTGAAATTTTTGAAATCACATTAGTCATATTTATTTATTTATTTCTTGCAGTGGGGAAGGCTTTAACCAGTCTGTGGAAGCTGTGGACCTTTGCCTAAGTAAGTTTTCTTTGGCACTATTTGTCGTCATTTTTTAGCTCATTATCACAAAGTCGACAAGCTTTATCGGCTCAGTTCGGTTTATTTCCACTTGTATAAAAGAACAAGGATGGAACAAGTATCAAGAGAATACAGAATCCTCGGGTAACATGAATATTCATCTACTTTGTCCGTGTAATTCTGTCCATGCATTAGTTTTACATCGTTCATCTCATGATAGCATGTGCAAAGAAGTGTGTTGAGGAATCAGAGGTTGAAAATGTCTTACAAGGGTATTTGGGACATTCTCTGAAAACAAGCAAATTGCTTTTATCCTTTCTAATGAATTGTGTTAGCATAGCCAGCAAATTTCTATGCCACTACCGTTAAGTAGTGAACCACGTACAGATGTTCAGGAATCAGAATTGTTTGAAGCAATAGCTAAAAAGTTACTTTTAGTAGAAACCAGTGAATTTTGTGGACAGCATACATAGCATATATACATATACACATTCAAACATACCACATATGTACACATGCATATACACATACACACATCCCACATATTGAAACATAGCACAAACACACATCCCACTTATAAACACTTATGCACACACACACATACACACACACATACACACTTTCCACATATATTTACACATGTATATTCACATACACACATCCCATAGATATATACACATATGCATGCATACATATACACAAAGCACATACACACATCCCACATATATACACATATGCATACATGCATATACACAAGGCACATACATGAGCACTGACACAGCAAGCTGTGGTAAATAAGAGTTTGGTATGTTGGTTCTGTTAAGGTATGCCTCTCTATTCACATGTTCCTAACAACCCCGTCTCATAATATTCAAGCGGATGTCAGACAGATTCCTACTGTTGTCAGATAATTGCCGGGTATATGGAACATCCAGACACCACAGAATTTGTAATGTTTTCTTATCTCTGATGAACTTCCTTGATTGAGTTCAACACGATGACTGATGTATGGCAATGTACATTCAGTGTTTCCCCGATAATGGTTTGTACTCTCAAGGAAGTGAATGGCAGGAAAAGGCGCGTTACCAAGAACAATAACAGCATTTCCATGAATACAACACTCAGTGTCATGGAACACTGTAATATATATTTTACTTTCACTTTCGAAAGCGTGTCAGTTGTATTAAAGAATTCAATCCTAGCTGTTATTGATTGACTACTGTCATTATATTTCGTACCTATTATCAGCTTTGATTTGTTACGCAATATCTTTCATATTTTCACTTTTTAAGGTATCTAAGGTGGTTCACCCCGTGCATAATTTTTTTTTTTTTAGCGTATCAAAATATCAGCCAAAATTCCATTGCCTATGTACATGAGCAAACATAGAACCAAGTTGGATATTAAAATTCCTTGTAAAATTGTCAAAGTTAAGAAACAAATTTCCCTAAAGAGGCTTGAAATGCTCCATTTCTAAACTTTTAGAACAAGATTAAATATATCATGGAAAGTGTGAATATTTAGTGGCTGTCCAGTGTCCTGCAATGCCTCAAGTCATCTCACACCATCCTTGATTATGTTTAGTTTCAAGTTAGCGTGAGTCAGGGCTCAAAATAATTTTTTGGTGACGAGAGCTCTTTTCAGCACAAGCAGATTTTTTACGAGGGCTGTTTTACTAATGACTGGGGCTCTTTTTGGTGTTGCAAGGGCTGTTTCTCCTGTATAAATTGTAGCTACAAATTGATTAAATTTTACAACATTTTATCGGTAAAATTTAGTGTTTGCACGGGTTACCCGGGAACCCGCCCGACGCGATACTACCGGTTCCTAATTTATTACCCGAATCCTACGCAAAGTGTGATTTTTTTAATTTTTGTGTTTTTGGCAAACCGATGGTTAGGCAGATTTCCCATTGACTTAGTGTGGTGTTAGGCTAACATGTGGTCGAAAATAACAGCAATAACGAAAGTATTCCATGGATATCATATAACTGCGTCACAATTTCAGCTACTAAACAGATATGGCTAGGCTAGATTGCCTATTGACTTAGTGTGGTGTTAGGCTAACATGTGGTCGAAAATAACAGCAATAACGAAAGTATTCCATGGATATCATATAACTGCGTCACAATTTCAGTGAATAAACAGATGGTTAGGCTTAGCTAGATTTCCCATTGACTGAGTGTGGTGTTAGGCTACCATGTGGAAGATATTATTTATTCATTGGTTTATTTCATAGAAGGAAAGGCTGACAAGGAATTTTACGAGATGTTTATGGATTATACGGAATAATCGCTAGTGGCTTTTTACTAATCGTTTATTCCAAATGCGATCAAATTGCGCGAATCGCGCAATCTCGCAGGTAATGCGAACCCTGGGCCTGCATAATAGATAGTAGTATAACAACTGTTTAAGAGCTAAATTTAAGAGCTAAATATCTATTTGGTCTGATCCAATAGACGTGGAGAGCAAGCATAAGCAGCGGCGGCAGTGCGATGTTAGTAGTAATGTTAATTATATGAAGTTAATGAAAGAAACAAAAGCAAATAGAAATTATTGAGTAAGGTATTATACCTTATCTTACACCAACGTATTTGAACATGAAAACATTGTCAGTAGAGAATATAATTCATTTATTTATTTATATATGTAATTTCTTGAAAATCGTGATACACGAGGTAAAACAAATTTTTTCCGGGTACCCGGATACCCACCTAGCTGGGAGAAAAAAAAATACAAGTACACGGGTGTGCGAAAATGATCACGCGACGAACCGATATATTTTTAGCTAGCTAGGTGGTGTCTGAGCGAATGTAGAAACCAAGCTGTTATATTATAACAAAAGGATTGGCAGTCAGAGTTTTTTCAGTGATTTATTTTACAGTATTGTATCTTTCTAAATGTGCGGCGCCCGTTGACTGTACAGTACATGAGCAGTACATGTGGAGGGCGATTTTAGCGGTATTTGCATTTTTTTTCGCCCTCGTAATTTCTTTTCTGGGGCGATTTTTCAACTTTGTAGGGCGAATCCCCCTTCGCCCCCCGTCTATTTTGAGCCCTGGCGTGAGTTTATATATGCCACTCTTTCCGTCATCTTTCAACATGTCAGAAAATCGGGTAATGGATAGGCAAAAGCAATCAACGGAATTCGTTGCTGACATGATAATTGAATGAAATATCTTTTAATAACGATTTAACAATACAACTTGCCAAACAAGGTTTATAATTGGCATGCAGTAGAAACCTTGTTCTTCCGACCATTAATCTGAGAATTGCATTTCTTACAATGGCAGACTGCATGCATTGGAAACAACATATTAGAAGAAAAAAAAATTCACAAAATTTCATCTTTAATTGCATTGTTTGAAGTGAGAGGCTTCACTAGTTCAAGCTATCGATGCGCTACTTTGTTAATTCAAGAGATTTTTAAGTGTCCAATAGCATCGGTTATTCGAAATGACCAATATCGAATGGAAAAATTACATAATTAAAATAAAAATATATTAAAAATGTTTTACAAAAATTAATTTAAAAATTGTTAATTTTTTTAAAAATTATTTTCTTTTTTTTAAATGTTTAAACACAATTTTTTTCTGCGCTTCCTTCCATGGCAGGAAAGGAAATTGGTGAGCCTTTGCTGATGTCAACTAACAGTTTGTTGCAACCTACCACCACAGTGGAGGATATTATGGACGGCCCAAAGGAAGCAGAGTCTAAGTCTAATCCGAAAGAAGGTAAGAAAATACCGGGTGAAAACAAGTTTTTTTTCTTTTCTTAAAAAATATAGTTGAACAAGGAGAATAGTGCCCGCTATATCAAGCAAAACAAAAACATTTATTTCCATGGTAACTATTTACTGTTACTAATACTTTAAGAGTGTTAATGCATTACTAAAGCATATTGAGTAAGGGTCCGCGAGTAAATTTCTTTTGAAGGCCGGAGAGGAAAAAAAACATTGGATGTGGAGAAAAGGGTCTCAGATAGAGCGAAAGTGTCACTATACACCTAGAATGAGCCACCTGCAGCAGTAGTAGTAGGCCGATAGGGTGCTCTAGCATGTAAGGCCTTAAGTCTCTGCATACTTGATAAGTGTTTAAATTGTGACCAATTTATTGACTTGTCTATTTGATAGAGGCTAGGTTCAGGGATGCACTATAAGGTATGGTCACATTTTGCCTTTCAATACATGTCATAAAGTTAAAACCATTATGGACCTAATTTAAGGGCAGGTTTTTTTGTTGTTTTTGTCGGCGTGAATTGACTAATTCCTAACTAATGGTACTTAACATATAACTGGCCTTGTACAAATAACAGATATAATGTAAGATGGTGCTAACATTGGTTTGTAATTAGTGGGGGAGGGGGGGTGTGTGCAAAGAACAGATATAATGTAAGATGGTGCTATTATTGACTTGTAATTAGTGGGGGGGGTGTGTGCAAAGAACAGATATAATGTAAGATGGTGCTAACATTGATTTGTAATTAGTGGGGTGGGGGGGGGGTTGAGGGGATTAATGTAAGCTTTCAGCTTCAAACATAGTCATGACAGAGTATCATCACTGCATGCTCACTCAGAAGAACCAAAGACACCCAATACAGGTAGGGTCCTCCTAGATTAGAACTTAGGCAGTGAATGTTCAGCTCTGGGTGGAGAGGTATATAAGAGGTGCAAGATAGCAGGGTCAACCCTCACTGCTCATGGGCATCCTGTCAGTAGAAGCCAATGCGAGAGAATGGAATTGTTTATGTTAGATCAACATTTAATGTGATAGCAAAACGACACTTCTGCCAAACAAAAGAGAAAGATGAACAAGTGTAAAGCTAACGTGTAAATTCATGTACTACTAGTTTATGCAGGGCCAACAACATCTTGCTTTTAAAGGGGAACAGAACATTCATAGTTAAAGGGATAGTGAAGTTGTTAGTCTTCAGCGTTGTATCAAAGGATAACCTTAGGCAGATTTTTAGTCTTGATATGTTATAGTACAAGCAAAAGCTAAAAATAAATGTTACTAATGTTTCTGTAAACTTTTCCCATTTTAAAATATGAATAATCTTTGGAATGCTCCTTTAAGGCTAAATTGATGATGACATCTGCTCTTCAGTGCAGGCCTAAATGTTAATGTTAATCCATCATTGTGTTCATAAATCCCAATAACTTCATATTAACAACAAAGCACACAATAACGCAACCAAACCATGTTCCTTTAACATGACATTCCAATCCAATGGTCCTTGACAAATATGCACTTCATTGTAAACATATCATTTAGCTGAGGAAGTGACGTAACTTTCTGTGCGTTAGACTATATAGTCCAGCCACTTTGAGTAATGGGCCTCAGATGGTTAAAGGATCATTTTCTCAAAACTGAAAAGTGTTATAGAAATACAAACTGGACTGATAGCAGGGTGTGTTTTATGGGTCTTCAACATATCAAAATTAATCTTTGTGCCAAAAGTCATCCAGTGATATCACAAAATATGATGACATAATCACCTTTTGATGACTCCCTCTGGCATGTGTGAGGCTCAACGGACCTGCAGTAAACATTGTCTGCAGCAATGATATACAGTGCACTGCTTGTGAATGTTCACCTGTCGATGCTTCATGTAAATTGTGTCTTTTATTTGAACTTTTCATCAACAGATCCAAGTGGTGTCCCTTTGGTAATTATTGTGGTAATAATATCAGCCACAGTAATATTAGGAGTAATTTTGCCATTGGGTTATCTTGTTTATCGGAAGTGCATCAAAACACACCGCCGAGGTAAGTGTAACACTTAAATACTCCGTAATGCATATTCCTTGGCAAACCACAACAGAGTCAGTACTACTGTACTGGTGCATAGTGTATGCATGTGTGTGTGTGTGTGTGTGTGTGTGAAATGAATAAATTAAAAAAACCAGGGTTGTGTATTGGCCCTGGAAACTCAGGGAAAACTTGAATTCATTTTTGAAATTAAATTAATTCTTGAATTAAAAACACCACCATGCCACCATATTACCCACTCTGTGTCACCAGTTTTATTTCCACAAGAAAATGTTACAAGATTGTTTATTCCTTGGCGATGGCAAAAGGAATCTTGCCATGGTGATGGCATGTGTGTGCATGTGTTGAGTACAATATCCCTGTCTGTATAGTCATGTCTGTGATGGTCAGAGGTCAACAGAGGTCAACATCTGAATAGAAGAATCTTGTCATTTTCTGCAAAGCATAAAGGTCATTTGAGTTCAGCAGAGGTCAAAGTCTGAAAACTATGTGAACAAAGTAACTCAAGAAGCAAAAGTTGGAAGGTCTTTGTAGTTGGTGTGCATTATTATTATTATTAATTTTAACTAATATAAGAACTGTCTGTGCAGTTTGCCTTAAATGTTCTCATATTTTGGAAGTGTAGTGCCAAGAAATCACCATCAGCCTGTGTGATTGATGGCTTCCTGGGTTATGCTAATTATAAATGAGTCAGGTTGTACACATTTCAGTGCTCCTGCTCCGCCTGTTTAGATGAGAATACATCATTATCTCTTCCTTACAGTCTCAAACCACGAAACAACCTCCACCTGGAATTCTATCGAGATAACCACGGGTAATAGCCGGCCTCGATGGCGGTTACAGGGGGTCAAGGCCGAGCCAGAGAAAGTCAGAAACAGGGTTGGAAGGCTCGTCAAGTTGAAATTTAAAGATTTATCACCGATGACATCTTACACCATCATGAGAGATAATGTGCAGACAGAAATAATAAGAACGAAAGGTATAAATTTATTTCCCTTTTTGTAATACTGCGGTGAACGCTCCTGATGATTAATGATTTCTTTGCTTGCTTTCATGCCAAAAGAAGGATGCCTTTAATTTTGTGGTTTCAAACTTCTCTTCTGCTGTTCCTTCCTGTTTGCCTGGTTCCATTTTGTTGCTACATTACATTCTTCACTGGTGCATCCTCTTGTTCAATGTAGCCTCTGACATATTCCTTTTCATTCAGAGAGTCAGCTGTATGTCTGATGTATTATAAACAATAACAATAAATGCTTCCACCCTTGTTAATCAAAGTACCTCAACGATCACCGTTTGACCTGTGTGAAAGAAAGAAATGTGATGATGTAACATTCTTGAAACATCTAAGAAAAATTCTCAGTCCATTTGGGAGATATCAAGTTTCCTTCACACACAAGGCTCAAGGCTTGATCAAGTCTAAATATGATATTGTTGTGCCACATGTTCTTCAATTTCTTATTTTGTTTATATTTTTTGATTACATGAGTTATTTTCCTGCAATGGAGATGGGTTTGCCAATGCTGACTCTAAATCACTGAAGCTCTTTACATGAGCTAATGATGACGTTTGTTTAAGTGTGGACACCAATAACCTCTACCTTACAAATATATAAACAACAAGAAGAAAACAGATAATAGAAAAAGGTTTCAGATCCCAGTGATGGCATTGTAAGGCTTATTTTGATAGTTCGGGAACGGTAAGCCGGGCCTTACACTGATAACGTCGAACCGAGCGTGAAACAGGAAACAATCTCCAAAAGCGGATATTTGATAATATATATATCTCTTTTATTGATTCTGAATTAAACTATAACAGGTATAAATATAAATACAGAGCCTACTGTTCTACGTCCGTAGACTTCGGAAGATAAACTTAAACTCCCAGATATGTCTTTAGGAAACACTTAAACCCCTGATTCCAAAATAATAAATTACTGCGCGATGCACAGGGCACACGCTCTGCCCTTGAACCCGATTGGTCTTAACTTACAGCTAACCCCCCACCCAACTCTTGATTGGTTGAGTGCCAACCTGATATGCAGATGAGCATATGCAAATAGGCACTCAACCAATTTGAACCAGTTTGGCTGTCTTCCAACCCCACAAACCGAATCATTTAAAACAAAACATATGAATACGCTTCTAATAGCGCGTGATTCATAGCCCCCAAAGCGCGAGCCATGGGTGACGTCATAATAACAATATCAAACTAGAATACGCTTCACAGCATTTTGACATCACTGTGACATCACTGATTTACAAACTAAAAGCCTCTACACAAAAATATTTACTAAAACTAGGATATCTCCCAAACAGAGCAATATGTTTCTTTAACAGTTGTTTGAGGGAGGTTGCACGTCGTACACGAGCATAGTGTGGAATCTTGCAGACACGGCACTCCACAATTTAAGATTTTCCCTATAACGTGTCAGAATAGACAGAAACAACAAAACATCAACAAAACATGAAATTTCATTGGAGATGGCCGTAGAGACAACGATTCTACTCCACACAAATGTCATTGAAAAATCAATATGTCAGGTATAGCCTAACTTAAACAATTAGGCTACTGTACTACTATAAAAACTACCAGTAACTGTTGTTGTGTGTAAGCCTAACAACATGGTTAGGCTGCTGAGATTATCATAGCCTACATTTAACTCAGCGGATAACGTTTAAAAGCAAGTGTGTTAGGAAAAGCAATCCAAATGACAGTTTCAAAGGTGGTCATTGGTGTAAAATATTGTAGGGTACACTGGTATCTATTTTAGGATATTGGACAGGTTGTGTGTGTCAGTTGAGTTCAAGTTTTAGGGCCTAGGCTATTTTTGTCTGTGTGTATGTAAGTTAGGATATGGAAAACCAAGTACTGCTTATCTCTCGAAGAAATGCTTCAAATGTTAGAATTTCTTTTGTGGTTTTGTGGCATCTCTTCATCTGTCAAATGAGGCAAGGAACCACTAAGCCAATTGGCTTTCTGTTTTTTTTGGGGGGGGGGAGGTGGATGGGGTTGGGTTGAGAGGGAGGAGGGCAGTGGCTAGTTTAGGTAAAGTATAACATTTCTTCTCAGTAATACATTAGGCAGAATTCCAATACTACTAAATCAGAAACAAATCTTAATATCTCTGCTTTTAAAAACTACAATTGTTTTTCAAAGGTCCGTCGGTAGAAATCTTGTCTGATTCTTTAAACAAGACATCCGTGGAAGTACGTGTCAGTAATATGGATCCGAGTTTCCAGGGTGAGATCCTAATGACGCCTCTCCATGAGGCCCTGAGTTCTCATGTGCAAACGAAGCCGCTCCCTACCGATGGAGAAGTCATCAGGATGGACAGTTTATTTCCAAATGTTAACTACATATTGCAAATTAAGCTGGAGGAGTTGAACACAAAAGGAAAACGACAGCCATTCATTAAGGATGTTCAGTCTGTTAGGACAGAAGGTGAGCAATGTTGTCATACTAAGTTTAAAAATTTGAGGCTTTTGTGATGGCTGTGAAACATTAAAAACCAACACTTTCGACTGCAAGCTCGTTAACGAACAAAGTTAAAGATTCCTGTCTCTTCTGTGCTTAGTGGCAAGCTCTTATTGTCTTCCATGCTAACTTCAAAGAGCATCTTTTTTTTCAACTCGTGAGATAATTGGCAAAATTATAGAGGATCATTCTGGTCGCAGAAAATGTGTCGTTATATTAACGAGAAAAATATTCCATCCAAACCTCATCTCGACCATCTGCTTGTCACTCTCTGGTGGATTTTGCTGATTGAATGTAAGCTCTTTTGGTCGGCTAGTATTAACACCAGTCCGTACTCCAGGAAGTGGATCTCACTATAAATTGATCTGTGATGTCAGATGTTATTTTTCCCAATGGTTTACATTCCTATCATCATTCTTCTTGTTGATTTTTCTCCTACAAATGTGATACATTGGCGAAGTTTGCTCGATTGTTTTTGTGTGTTTTAGAATCTCATCAAAATGCAACTTTTTCGTTGAAATACTTATTTCCGCCGTGGATGAATGATTTAAATATAAATAAAAACAAAGACGCTTTCAGATTAATTGCCATGTATGATATCATTCTGCTCTTCTCAGATCACCAAATTTTGAACAAACAGAAGGTCATATTTTCACCATACAATATGATATGAGGAATTATGATGCAAAGACTTTTGTTGAGCAATCTTCTTCTTAAGAAATCAACTTCAGCCACCTGAATATTCCCTTAAAGCAGATTGTAACTGTCTACTCCTGGGGGGTGGGGGAGGAGGGGGGTGCATACATGTCTTGCGGTGAAGTTTCCAACTGAATTACCTGGCCCATTGCAGATCTACCATGTAACCAACATATTCACCCAATTGCAAATGATGGTCTAGAATTTCAGGCCTGTATTTAATTGAGCATTGAAGAAAGATTTTAACCGTCCATCAAGCATTTAGCATGCTAAACCTGTCTGCGTCATGTAAACTAAACCGTTGATTGCTCTAGTTTATTTTCACTTTGTAGGTTTATGAGGATGTTTTAAAATGAGTTTTTTTTCTATTTCCTTGCTGTAGACTAACTTGGTATCTATGTGATGATGTGGGTGTCTGTTAGTGGGTGTGTTGGCTTGTAAAGACTGTAACACCAGAATTAGGTGTGGATCAAGTACATGCTTTGCATGTAATAAGTATAAGAACCGTTTACTTTTCTGTGAGGTCAAATGTCATTTGAGGTCAACAAAGGTCAAACTCTGAAAACCTTGTATACACTGTAATTCCCAAAAGGAAAAGTTGCATAAACGTCATACTTTGCATGTGGCTCACATAGTAAGTATAAAAGTTTTATTACTTGCCTTATTTGATGTCACCAGAGGTCAAAGTCTGAAAGCTTTGTACTTACGATAACTCAAGAAGATAGCTTCGATGTCAGTTTGCAGCAGAGCAAAAGAAAATTGAAAATTGTAATTATTAATTGAACATTTTGTTTAAACAGGAGAGAAATTTACAATCCAGAGTGATGAACATGGGGGCGATTACCTGGTTTGGGACAAGAACGATATAGATACAAGGATAAGTGAGGTGATTTTCAGTGGATGTTGCCTAGATACGGTATCTGGAAGTCCAAGTGATGGTTCTCTATATCTGGAAAAACTGCCTGAAATAGAGAACATGATGTTTGAAGTTAAAGCCAAGATGATGGTCCGTGACTCGTGCGTGGAATATCAAGTTGCAAAGTCAATCTGTGATCAAAGAAACAGAGGTTGGTGAAGAACAAGCATGGTTTAATTACTTTAATGACAAAATTAGAGTTAGTTTGCTCTGTTCGTATTTCTTGGTCAGCTCGGTCTGAACACATAGACCGTTAGGTCAGCTCGGTCTGAACACAGAGACCGTCAGGTCAGTTCCTCGGGTATGACAAAAAAAGGGACACGCTGAAGATTGTTATGGCATCAGATAACATGTTTACAATGCTGTACACATGGTGTTGAATGTCATTAAAAGGTGTTCTGTTGTTTGCACATACCTAAAAGAACATGTTTTAGTTGGTTTTAGAATTTATCTTCCCCTCCCCCCCCCCCTAAAGAAAACTATGAGTACATCAAAACATGTTGGACTACACTGAGGAACTGACAAGGTCATCATCAAGTTAGCGTTAACGGTACATTCCAAAGACAAGCAGCATACTATCCTGGGCGAGAAGATCATGTAAAACTTTTTATTTCGAAATATGTACGTGGAAATGCTTTAGTTACCAAAATTGAAAGAACTTTGGTAAAATGGATGTTTGTTTACTTCAGGATTAAATATTGTGCAGTGATAAAAATTTAAAAAAACAAATGCAACGAATGTTACAGAATGGTGAACTGTAGTGAAAGGTCAAAGGTAAGAACACCACATGTGTAGATATCCAAATAAGCTTATAGCACAAACTAACGATTGCAACGTTTTTTGTGCAAATCAATTTGAATAAAAATGTAGGAAAATATCAATGTTCATTCACTGTTAAGGCAAATCACATGAAGCAATCATTGTCACTAGAACTTGATCAGTTATATAACTTCATTTGCCATTTTTCTTTTAGAATCTTTTGGCTTTGAGCGTGACTGTGTAAAGAACTTTAGCTTTCTCACGGCTCTGAGACCAGATGTCAGAAGACCACTGGCCAATGAGGTTGTAGTAAAGCAGGCTGTTCACAAGGCATACTGCCAAGCTCTGGGGCACGAGGAGGTAAAGGCTGATGTATATTGGGCGACCGTTCATGACGTAGATGATAAGTTTCTTAAACCTCTAAGAGAAATCCACGTGGACAGACGGATAAAAGAGTTGACGAAAGGTTTGCATGAAACATTCATCGATCTATCCAAACACAAAACGAGAGAAAATCTGGAAGATTGTCGACAGATTTATAGAGTCATGAAGACGCTGGTTGATCGTCATAGTGACTGTATGGCCTGCAGTGTGATGTACAGCAGATTGCGTCATGAATGGGTGTGTTCTGGCCTCGAGTCTGAATTACAAAGACAACTTCCTGCAAATAGAATCCGGGAAGTGCTAGAAATTGCTGTATAATTGAGAACTCTGTATTACATGACCAGAGGAGGATTCCCTGAAGCTACGAAAGTCATGATCTGTGGAGTCCCTATAAAGACAGCTCTGTCCATAGAATGTTGGACATGTACGAGGTAGACAAAGTCATCTTCATTTTCTTGCTTTCATTGAATCTGTTAAACAATTTATTCTGAGTTAAATATCGTTTTGAAAGTGCTTCTGTCTAAAGAGTATTTTGCGTGACTATATTAAAGTTTTCGGATGGTGATGGTTTGCTCGTGTGGATCGATAGTTAATCGTGATCGCTCGAAATATATCGACGATATCTGTCGGAATACTACTTTACAGAGTGATGTCAATGAAATGGACAACAGAATTGACCGTGAGATGTTCACAACTCTCAATACATTGGGGATCATTTTGAGCATAATATATGGCAAGCTTGGGAACTTGAGACTTCAATTTTTCTGTAGAGTTGTAAATAGCTTTGAGATTTCTCGACAGAAAGTACACTGCGCACTATTGGTTGTGATTTCTCTTTGTAATATCATATACTTATTTAAAGCACTTGTCTTTATGCACAAGCCTTTTATATTGGAGTGTCGAGGTTTGCATCATCGGATGTCTTATAAGTTTTAAACACTGTAACACTTGGAGGTCCAGTAGTGGTAGCTTTTGGTGGAGGTGTGTATATTGTAGACTGACCTGTGTTAATCATGGCAAAGTGTAATTGACCATTAAAAGAGTGGTTCAGGACATTAACATTGTAAGAGCTACTTCTGGTGAAGAAGCAGAAGTCTAGTGTAACGATGTCATCGAAGCCTCAATGCATTTTTGCATTCTGGTTTATCTGATAGATCCAAAATGACAACCCCCCCCCCCCTTCCCCCATTATGTCACCATTGGACATTTGGTTTTTTTCATTTGATTTTTAATCTTTGTTTCTGTTTTTTGAGTTTTGAAATCGATTATTTACGATTTATTGTTTGGTACACAGGTTTTGGGAATGTCTGCATTTTATCTGCAATCTCTAAAATTGAGAAGCCTTTGCAGTTTGAGGTATTTGTTTGAAGTTATTAATAGAATGTAATTAATTAAAGTAAAATTAGTCATAATATTCATCCATCTCTACATTTCATGTACCAGTACCTATGGCCTTGTTCACAATTGAATATGCAAAGAGGATCTGACTCTGCAAGGGCAATCCCGATTGTAGTTTGAACGCTGATGTACCCCCGGGTCAGACCCTACAATAACGATCCCCCTCGTAGGGAGGATCCTGACCTTACAAGATTTGGGGGGTGGGGGGGGGTGATGGAGCGACCGGAGATCTCTGGTTACGTGACCTTGTCACCTCTGCATAATCTGACACAGATTAATATACAAACAAAGAGAACAAAGCCCGCCATCGTGGATTGTTAATTATCATTGTGACCTTAACGTGATTGCATTATGCCCTTTCCTGCGTTGTTGATCCACCTTTGTCTTCTCCAAAGTTACAACAAGTGTATCTTTAGAAGGCTAGTCCAGATTTTTAATTAAACGAAGAAGAGTATGATCTTAGCGCCCTGGTGTAATTTTCATGCCAATTCTTAGACTGAGGCATTTCTTGAGATACGATCACTTGAAGTTAATTTGTCTTGTACCATAATCTGAGACTGTGACGTCATCCAATGCCCAAGTTTCTGCATTTTATGTCGATTCAATTCGGTGCCAGCCTCATATTTATGTTCATAATTTGATAAGGTTTGGGACAGTCTCTAGGTTTTGCCTTTTTGACCATTTTGTGAGTAATTTTTTTTTTTCTCCTTCGAACTGAAATACTCGAGTCTTCTCTCGTTTTTTCTGAAATTTTAAAATCGATGTACTTCGTTCGAAGGTCCTGAAAGCCAAAACCAAATCACAGGAATCACGAAATTGTTCATTCTTCCTTAAAAGCAATTACTTATATTTTCTGATTTTTTTTTGTGTGCAATTAACTGCATAGTTAAATATTATATTCTTTTATTGCTTACTGAATGGCATTGACATTCTATTGAGAGGACAAGTCATTTTGTGTATTCAGAGTATGCACAGTCAATATAAATTTTTCAAAACTGTTATTTCAAAACCACGCATCTCATACATTATGGATTTAGTTTTTTTTTAAATCACTCAATTCTGCAGGCTGTTGAGTTATTATGATCTTCCCGGTTGAAAATGTTGTCAAAATTTGTACCTAATAAAGTTGAAATATGCAGATAAATGATAGGTTTAGTTTAGGCATTTTCAAAAAATATGAACCCTTATGCATAACAGAAGTCAATGGAGGTGCTTTAAATTTGATAAGAGAGTTTGTGGGGGGGGGGAGGGAGGGGGTTTGATAGTGCTGTGTTACCCCAATGGCTTTTATCCTCCTCCGTAAGTAAGTAATTACAGCTTCACATAGCAGTCTGACAGGAATTGCAGTGTGAAGTTTATAAGTTATTAA
>KN884166.1:104842-116217 GCA_000934455.1 Apostichopus parvimensis
TCTGTACGCTACGCGCCAACCAGTGGTGGCGCTCCGCTTAGATAGTGTCGAAAGCGCCCCTACAGACTATTCTCGCCCCTCCTGACCAATACCCCTAGCTCCGCCACTAATTCAAATCGGATGGACGCCCCTGTTTACAAGGCGCCTTGGAAGTGTCATTTCCGACGATCTAGGAGGCCTTTTTAGCTACAAATTTTCCGGTACGCTGCGCGCCAACCCATGGTGGCACTCCGCTTAGATAGTAACAAGAAGCCCTCCCAGGAAATGGTCAAGCCCCCCAGCGCCCCTCCCACTGAAAAAGTCCTGGCTACGCCACTGGGGGGGGGGCATGGCCCTACCCCTTGAGAAATATTGGTGAAATGGAAGGTGCTTTGATGCAAAACGTTGCAATATTTTGCTATATTTGCTGTAATATTGTCTGCGTGTAACCCCTGTTTTTAATGGTGGTTTGGAAGGGCGGGGGGGGGGGGCGATTTTTTTTCCCAAACAGGTTTGCAATTACGGTCTTTTCCGCCAATCTGATTGCTCGTGACGTCAGCATCAATAATGACCATCGCTTCGAAGTTCGAAGACATGCACTGAGTTACACACTGACACTTAATTAAGTCTAGTTACGGTGTTTCCCATCAAACCGCTGATCTGTACACTAAGTTAGTGTACAGATCAGTGCATCAAACGCCCTAACTTTACTTTTAATGCTTGATTCACATGTTGACCTTACTTATGATACATACGCTACATTCTATTGGGTTCGTGTTTACGTTATTCAAGATTTGTGAGCCGTTCTACTGCAATCGGAATTCGTTTCGTGGAATGGGTAGGCCTACACTAAAACCAACTTCACGAGTCTTGAATGAATACGCAGTTTATTGTACAGTATGATATTTTTCCGTCACTGCACTGTGTATACAGTTATAATACATATAGGCCACCAGCGCATGTGTGGTGTACCCTGTACGAACATTTCACTGTGCGTTGTTATCGATTAATGCCTTCACAGAAAACTTCGATCAAAGTAGATGATCATACCATACTAGTGTGCTCAGCTCAATATGTCTAAACCAATTCCAAACACATCTACAACGCAAAGCTTCGGGTAATTTTGAACGGGCATATCTTCGGTGCAACGAATGGATGCAGACACTTTGGTTACCTGGAAGTGAAGGTTTCTATCGTGATGACGTAACTTTTCCGACCAATCATGAGCGCCTATTTACACGCAATTGCAAACCTGTTTGGGAAAAAAAATTCGCGGGCGGAAGGGGGGGGGGGGGCTAAAGCCCCTCAGAAGTATATATGGTTGCACCCCTGCCAAGGCTTGATAATAACAAATGAAGCCATGTGAGACCGGTATACGGCTTTCAATTGAACAAACAAGCTTGTCTCTCAATTATGTATGGTCCAATTTATAGATATTATAAATATACTTTTGGGATGAAATTAAAAGAATGATGTGGGACACACATGTGCAAACCTTAAAGTATACCGACGTCTCGATTTGGTAAAGCAGCATAAGGGTTCCACATGTGTCCCCATTGGTACTTAGTAGGGTCACCGTTCAATCAGTCATGAGCACACACACACACACAAGTTTGTTGCTGTCATATCGGCGTTGAATAACTCTCCACAACCAACAAGAAAAGTTGTTAGTTCCAAGTTGCACTTCATTTTTTACTTGTTCATTTGCCTCATTTTCCCTTAAAGTTAATTCCACTAGTTTCCAAGTGTGAACCAATGCAGATTTCAAGCAGCCTTTCCCATTAAGTTAATTCCCCTATAGTTTTCTAATATGAACCATTGTAGACTTCAAGCAGCCTTTCCCATTAAGTTAATTCCCCAGAACCATTGCAGACTTCATTTTTATTGGTTGAAATATACTCACTTCTTCAAAAGCATTATCATTGGACATAAAAAGCAACTTTAAAATATCATCGTTTGTAAGAAAAGTATATGACCACACACCTTTAAATAATCTTTTCACACACTTTGGAACTGAAGGTTTATGTAATGAAACTACATCCACATATTTTTTATTGAGATTGAAACATGTTATAAACTTGTCAGTTCTGACCTCAATTAAATTATTCAATAAATAATTGAATAGAATATTCACTCCATTATTAAAACAGGACAATACCAAAACAAATACAATATAATGCAACATTGCAATAGCCTCAAAATTGAAATAGTTCTTCTGCTTATATAATATATTACTAAATAGATAAAGAAATTATTAAAGATGTTAACAACTGACATAACTCCATATAAAGTATTAAAAAAGAAAACCTAATCATTTCCATCTTTTCTGAAACTATAAAACCGTAATGATTTGAAGTGAGTAAATTGCAAAAGATCCTACCAAATGTTATTGTAAATCACTGTGGCACAGACACCCTTGGAGACGCTTAATATGTTAAAGGGTGACTTTACCGAGAAGTGTATGTCTTGATATGTCAAAGTTCAAAGGAAAACAAGAGCACTTTCAGTGTTGGTAATGTTTCTACAGCTATTCCTGTCTCAAATAATATTAGAGCTTCTGGAATACTCCTTTAAGGCTAAATTGATGATGATTCCAACTCCTGCAGGCCTAATTGTAAATATTAATCCATGTTGTCATGCATATTCATCAGTTTACAGAATTTCACCAAACCTGTCCTTTGAACTTTCATATTCAACAAAAAGAGCTCCCTTGGGTGACATTTCAAACACCATTTCTGCTTGACCAGTTTGTAATGCATCGTAAACATGTTATTTCAGGCGATACAAGTCTTATGTATTTCCTGTTGTGGTGTTGCACATGAGGAAGTAGACTTTAGTTTGTGTTGTAGTCATTTCAATTGGTAAGTCTCGGATATTTAAAGGGTCAAATGTCAAAAGTTGAGAGTGGTGTAGAAATACAACTTAGACTGACAACATTAACTTTGTTAATGTTCTACAACACATTCAAATTAAATTTCATGCCTTAAGTCACCATGTTTGGCTTTCGGAGATATGAAGGGGGAAAAAAAGGAATAAGGCAGTCCATTCCAACCTTTGAAAGACATAAATGTAGTAAATAAGACTCTTGAGTAGAAATTAGAAACCTAAATTGAAACGTTTTCTATGCAAATAAAATAAGAACTATCGCTGAAAATACTTCCTTGACGATGATAACATGTTAAAAGATCTAAACACAAAACACACTGAAGGGTCATTCCATGTCAAATCAACCAGTGGTCCCCAGGTGACCCTCTCAGATTTTGATGAAACTTCATCAGAATGATTGTATGTGGCCCAAATGAACACATACAATAAAGTAAAAATAATACTCCATGTCGTTTTCGAGATATAGCCTGTTGAAATTTGGCCAAGGCGGCCATTTTGTGCGTGCTTGATTCGCGAAAAGTGGCTTTTGTGATATTTTCCGACTTTGAAAGCTCAATTTAACTGTATCTGCTTTATTTTTCTGGTTATGATCACCCAAAGAAGGCACTTTATTCAGCCGATAATGTTTTTTTGTGCTTTTTAGGGTCACCCTGTGCCCACATGAGGGGTCACATGAATCCTTTATTCCTTGGGTATTATCTATGGTTGAAATCTTTGCTGCAATCATAGTCAGAGCATCAATTCACTGAACAAGTCACATAAAGGATTTTCTGGTGGCTAAAGTTGATTGCAAAGCAAAATGCAGAACCGTTTCGGAACCTTCTAAGGCCAAAATCACATCCTCATAGTATTTTGTATTGAAAAGATACAAATTTTGTGAATGCATCTGTTTTAGGTTTTGTAAAGCGCCTAGAGGCCTTTTGGTATTTGGCGCTATATTAAGAACTTATTTATTATTTATTATTATATAACAGCAATATGAATTCCATCAGATTTAAACTTCAGTTGAAAAATGCCTTTGTTTACTTTGCAGCCCTCTCGAATAGACTTCTTGACTTGAGGCTTAATAATGCCTAGTAAATCAATAAGGTTTCCACAGAATCTATTTGGAATGGTACCACTAAAACCATTCACCAGTGAACAATTTTATCCAGTAACCCATCGCGACTCAATAAGGTGTCTACAGAATACCTCAGGAATGGTATCACTTAAACCATTCACCAGTGGATAATTTTATCCAGTATCGCATCGCAATTCAATATTAGGTGTCTACAGAATCTCTTGGGAATGGTATCACTAAAACCATTCACCAGTGAATAATTTTATCCAGTATCGATTCGCAAATAGTAAATTGTTACACAAGTCCAAAGATGTAGTATAGTAGTTTTGGTTTTACATGTGAACCATATAATTTTACATGAGACAAAATTAAGAGTTCCTCAAAACTGCCACACAAATTTTGAACATTAAATTATTCCCTTTGAATTGAACTGTTGTTTTTTTAGTATCTGCACATATATACTGTAATAAGCGATGAAATAGGGTGGGGGAAAAATTTCAGAAAGAAAAAAAATGATTTGCACTATCAAATTAGTTATACTGAAAATTGCAATTTTGGTGTACACTGATAATAACATGATGATAGACAGATGGTACATTACACATCTTGAATACAGTTTGCTGGTAGGTAGAATTTGAGGAAAAACCCTGTTTTAAGTATTTAAATTCTTTGATAAAAGAGCTCTAATACTGTAAGATTAGAACTAAGTAATACTAATTTTATGGTTTAATATTATATTGCTTTCTTTTAAAAAGTGGGACACTGCATCCCTCCTTCCCTCTTTTGAATAAAAGTTTAGATTTTACAGAGGACTACGTAGCTTTTCCCAACAAGTTTGTGGGGCTAATATGCAGCCATCAATCATATCTGTGTATTGAATACGATTATATCACACTTCCAACATAGTCATGTATAGTGATACAAACCACTTGTTAGTTTGCATATTGTAAAAACATTGATAATCTTGAAGGTCACAAAGACCTTGAGAAAATCTAGAGGATTCAGTTTACTAGTGCGACAATATATTTTCATTGCAAAATGGGAAGAACCTGATTAATTGAGAGGTATGGTTACCCTATGCTAAATGAATATAAGTCTTACACTCAGCCGTAAAACAAAAAACAGAAAATTTATCGAACTTTGTGAACCATGCAAAATAAAAAGGGTAAATGGATGGCTCACAAATGGAAAGTCCTTTTAGGAGTCCAATGTCGGACGGGTCCTTCATTTGTTTAGCTACGTATATATTATATAATAAAACAAAAGAAGGTTTAATTAGTAATTAGTACTTCAGTTTGGAGAATACAAGTGCATATAAATTTAATTATCGTTATCACCAGGCAATTTGAGGAATCAAATTGCATTTTGTTTTCTGGAGCTAAAGCTGAAGAAAGAGACAGTACCATTGGGTTTGGGGTTTTCATGAGATGGCTATGGCAAGCCAAATGAGTAGAAAAAAAAACCTTTTCGGTATTCACTGATAAACCTGGATAGTAAAATGCAAAATAAGTATTAAGAACCAGTTGTTAAAATTCAATTATCACAGATAATCCTTGATTATCAACTAGTAATCCAGCTATCTTGTGACTAATCCTGTTTAACAAATGAAAATCTTGGTTTGCCATGGGATAATAGTGGATTATCCATTATTTTTGTGAACCTAGCCTTGGAATGATGTTCAAGGCTATCTACAGTACATTGAACTACCATTCAATGGTATTGTTATTGCTGCTTACAATTTCTTCCTACTGCTATCCCCCCCCCCCCAAAAAAAAAACTATAGCATATATTCATACACCTACAGTATTTTGTGTAATATTGGCATTTGATAGGCCAACCACTTTAAGTTAAAGCCCTCTTAATTAACCTTCCAGGATCAGTCATACAATTCTTGGTAATGACTGATACACCACCCTATGAATTGTCAAGTTTTCACCCGTGTGTTACCACTGTCGATCTTGATGTCATTGTGAACACATGCCTTAGGATGTTTCCAGTTTGTTTAAGTTTCCCTTTTGATTGTATCAGGAAGATTTTCTATAAGAAGTTTACTTGATTTTATTCATTTAAGGAACAGGGCTAGGAACTTTTTCCCCTTATTCCGAATTTCCCACTTGTGAATACATATATATATATCTAAAGACAAACTTTGTAATTAGTCACTCTCTTTCTGATGTCTCTGTGTCAGTTTGTGACATAACATATTGCTACAGCTGCCTGGGACGTTTCTTGTTGTTGTTTCTATGGTAACTTACCCTGAGCTGCTATTGGTTTATTTTCTGCAAATATAAGCTTGCGAGCTTTACATTGCTGATGCCACTGTTACAACTGCTTGCGTTGTTCCATCTCCATGCAATCAGGAAGAAGGCACGGAGATGAATGCTGGCACAGATAAATTTACTTAAAAACATACAAATAAACAAACAAAACATTAGCTTTATTCCGGAGGTTGTTCCTGTTGTGGCGAATCCCCTTGTTGATGCTGTTGTTGTTGTTGTACTCCCTGTTGTTGTTGTTGTGGCTGCATATCATTGACTGTATAAACTATATCCTTAGGTTGACCGTACAGCTTTATAACTTCATCGTAAGATGGTGGTAGATCGCTTGGACATGCGTGTGTGTAACCAGGTGGAAAGGGTGTTCTACAGGACAGTAAAACACATGGAAAAAAAAGAGAGAGAGAAAAAAAAAACATTTTGAACATAAGCCAAGCTTGTTTTAACATATAAATGTAATAAGTAAATTTCAACAAAATAATCCAATTTTAGTTTGTGACATCATCAGTTTTGTCAGTCTCCCTGTTGCTATGCTGTTTTTGCACGGTTGCTAAGCTTGAGTCAACTGCATTACATAGTGTTGTGCAACTGATCGGTGCTCCAGTGAAAGCAGCCATGAACAGGAGGAAAAAAGCTACCATTTACCAAAGCCCAGTAAATTCTTAAATCACCATCCCGTTTTTACTTTGAAGCAATATGCACAAGACATATATATAGCTGACAAATATCCAAAATTCGGGTATGAAATCAAATAAAACAGACACAGTTGCTTCGAAAACTCTTGGGCATTAGCAGAGGCACTTTTGGACAGGCTCCTGTCAGAAACTTCTCAAAAATGTTGAATAATTACCAAACCAAGGACTTGAACTTGTTTTTTTTTGGCTGTCTACACCGTCATCATCATCACAGCCGTACTTGATTTGTAAATACTGCAATATTTTGGCAATGAGAAGTTTTGGAGTCCTTTTAAAAATTTCTCTTTTGACAATTTGGGCTCATAATACAGTACTAGAATTTTGTCACATTATTACTGACATGATCGATTAACCAAAATTGAACTGAACTGATGCAACCTAAGAAGTTCCAATTGTAGTCCATGGATAGTAAAACATGATAAATCTGCACACTCACCTGTTTTCTGCACTGCTCAAAACTTCATTATCATTCCAGCTGGATATCTGACTTATACTGCTAGGAGGGACTGAATTTGCTTCGGGAAATACATGGCTAATGTCCGCTGCACTCAACTGGTTACTGCCCAGATCCCCATTCCTTCGGCCCGCAGCCTGCTGTTCAGTACCTCTCATTGATAATCTATTGAATTGTTCCGCATTCCGTCGGAGGGCATCTTTCTTGGCCTGCCATTTTGAAAATTTGACCCAGCCGACTTTGAGCCCCAACGGGAAGAGTACAAACAGGAAAACGACGAAAGATAGAATCAGGTTTCCCCTTCGGAGACATACATAAATAGCCAAAATTATGACGCCATAATAGCCACCGCCTACAAGCAAAATTAGGCCGCACTTTGTCTGGGTTTCCCAAATGTTACACTCCTGGTCTTCACTTCCTGTAGCATTTTGTCGTCGATCACTCACAGTCGGCTGGTTGTTTGATTGATTGTCTTCCATCATTTTGCAATTGTTAGTTCTCAACGATGGGTTTACAGAATATAACGGACTTAGTCCACACAAAGTATCACTTGTGCCTCCTCGACTG
Source organism: Apostichopus parvimensis (assembly GCA_000934455.1). Lineage (NCBI taxonomy): Eukaryota > Metazoa > Echinodermata > Holothuroidea > Aspidochirotida > Stichopodidae > Apostichopus > Apostichopus parvimensis. Next base: position 112,760 of record KN884166.1, read on the forward strand.
TCAAACTAAACCAGGGTTTCTTCATTTCTTTTGGAGAAATCTTATGGATGATCCATGGTATACCAACCTTGTCAGAAGCCAAAAAAAATGGGAAGGGAAAGAAAAGAGAAGGCAACTGCATATTAATATAATTTAGTAACCTATGTAAACAAGCTATTTTAAGAGCCAAGTCATATCTTTAGTATCTTAAGTATCTCAAAAAATATTAACTGAAAATGGTGAACGATGTTAGTGATTTTTACAAATTTCCGGACAGGGTAGGCCTAGGCTAGTAATTTTGGCTACCGGTGTCCCATCACTATCTTTAACTTTTCGTAGTTCCTCTTGCCGATTAAGATATGAATTTCAAGAAATTATATGAGCGATATCTTTATCATTTCAATGGCATTTGCCCACATTCCTTCTCTTTTCACTTGGAATTAAACCGATCAAGCAATGGAAAGTTCGCAAAACTACTAATTCGTGGAACCCACCCACCTATTCGCACAGAATACACACTGTAGTACAGTGTAAGTGTAAATCATAGAAATTTATGTAGGCCTAGTTCAATTTCTATGGTGTAAATAATGTAAATTGCCTAGGCTATGAGAACTTTACGTTAATTTAAACATTAAATGCAAGAACCTTTGAAGACATTCAACTTAAGCGATCCAAATTCCAAGTCATATTTGCACAAGTTGGTCGGCAAACTAAACGGTAATGTTTTAATAAAAATTATCGTGGAGTGACAATATTTCCATTTCCCAAGCTAACGAAATCGAGTCATCGCATTATAAATGATTTATATTTAGGCCGATGTCCGTATGGAACGCCATGTTAACATTTATTCAATAACTATATCTTTAATTTAATTCGAGATATCTGCCATTAATTTCAGATACCTCGAATTAAATGAAAGATATCTCTTATTATTTCAGATATCTTCAATTCAAATTGAGATATCAGAACATTGCATTTTGATATCTTGAATTTTATTTAAGATATCTCAAATTAATTTTAAGATATCAAGAAATATTTGAATTCGAGATATCCAAAATTGAATTCAAGATATCACGAATTCGAATTAGAGATATCAAGATTGAATTAGAAATACCAAGGATTGAATTATAGATATCAAGAATTGAATTAGAGATTTCAAGAATTCTCTTCTCTTATTTTTGGGATGTGGCATATGGCGTCCCCTGACTGATACCCGGGCGGACCGCCAGCCCCGTTTAGTACGCCACTGAAACCCTATATTTTCGAGTGATAAACCGGGTTTATGAAAGCACTTGGTTTGATATATATATTTACATGGGCGGCGATCCGTACTTCCGATTGGGGGGGGGGCGGGGGGATATGACCTTGTTGACTATCTAAGCGTAGCGCCACCATAGGTTGGCGCGAAGCGTACAAGAAAATTTTGGGATTTGCAAACCCTCTAAGATGGCCGGAAACGGCACTTCCCGAGGTTTCCAAGCGGCATATACCCAACTTCAAAATAGGGATATCATGTCCGAAATATCTCATAATCAGGATCCAAAATACTTTTTTTTTAATTTCGGGTGTTATTTTGGGAAAATTGCCCCTGTCAATCGTGTTTCAGGCGCTACGTTAGAATGTTCGAGAGCTCTTTTATATTATTCGATGAAGAAAATAGCCTCATGCAGGCTATTATAGGCCTATACACATGCAATACACAATTACACATAGTTACATTCCGTTTGCTTTTTAGCTAGGGAAAACCTGATGAGTTGAACTTAGGGAATAACGCGACGACCTAGCAAATGTAGGCTAACTTGGCCGGGCAGTACGATGGTAGAGTGCTCGCCTGCGGTGATAATTGGAGGTCCCTGGTTCAAACTTCGGTATCAACATCTGATACCAAAACTTCCCTCCACTCCTTTCTCTATGAAAACTACTATAGGGCCTATATGAATACTATGAGGGTGCATATATGTACTATATCAATACCGTGGGCGCAATAATACCTTTTGTTGTTATAGGGCCAATGAAGATTACAGTCAACTATTCTTGCTTTATAAAGACGCTTTATTTGAAAAGATCGCACTGCGTTTATGGTAGGCAAGAAATGAAGCTAAAAAAGAGCCGTACATTCACGATGATGCATAAATGTAGGCATGAAAATATTCTTTTCCCTGGCATTTGGTGGGGGGTATATGGTGTATTACATCCCCTCCGCCCATTTTCATGGGGGGGATATATCCCCCCCCATCCCCCCCAGGATCGCCGCCCATGGTTGGTGTTGTTTTCAAACATTGAGAATCAGTTAGAAAAATTATTACGTAATTTGTGTAGCAAAATCTGGATTATCCCAGACATAATCAAAGGGAAGGTTGTCCATATCTGAGTGGAAAAGTCTGGATAATCATAAATTCATATATTATAGCCAACAGTATAAATTGCTATGGACATGCACACTGTAAAGTGTTCCCATATTTACTCTTCTCAGTGTCCATACATATTGAAATCTGAAAGAGTGCAGGTTTTACTGGTTTACAATATTAGTGTGTTTGTGAATGATATAGTCATATATATGTTAATCATACAGTAGCCTATGTTGGCTGAAGCAATTACACAAAATTTAGAAGATACTTTTTAGTTTTTCAACACTGCGCAGATGAAGTCTGGATTATAATCAATTTTCATATATTATAGCCAACAGTATAAATTGCTATGGACATGCACACTGTAAAGTGTTCCCTGAAAGAGTGCAGTTTTGACTATAGGTTTTACTATATCAGTGTATTTGTGAATGATATAGTCATGTATGTTAATCAACAGTATCCTGTACAGTAGGTCTATGTTGGCTGAAGCAATTACACACAATTTAAAAGATACTTTTTAAGTCTATCAAATTTCAATAACTTTCCAGTTTTTTCAACACTGCACAGATGAAGTTTCTAGCTCTCTAGCTCTCTAGCCCTAACTGACCACAACCTGAACTGTGACCTGAAGTTCTTAAATAGTACTACTGCATCCCACACATTAAACCACTGATGGACGCAGACAATGAATGTTTGTATTTTAGTGACTGGCGCTTGGTTCCGTCACGCTCAAATTTATTCCCTGTGGTTTGTTTCATCTGTTAAAACTGTGCAGTTAAGTCGTGAACTGCAGCATACTGACTACTGCCAGGCTTTAAAAACGCTCTGTGTTTGTGAATTAAAACTGGCAAAATCTTGATCAATCACGTACATTGCCGGAACTATCCATGATTTTCCATGTTACGATGGACGAGTTGCGTCACGTCACGCTCGGTCGGGCAGGGTGCAGCAGACTTATACGGTTTCAATTAATCAAACGAAGACAGCCTTCAATGAACGATGTTTGGCGAGTAATGAATCATAACATTCACTTCGGAACACAGTGCATGTTGCCTTTGTTTGCAGACACATTTTAATAACATTACTAATCATATGCAAATTGAAAATAGACTACACAAACTTTCAATATAT
>KN884166.1:123958-136226 GCA_000934455.1 Apostichopus parvimensis
TTATTATTATTTTATATGATTATATTTTTTCTTTTCACTATTAGTTATTTTATTTCAGGGCCTCGGGGAGATTAGCTTTACGCTAACCGAGTATACCTTTAATGTTAAATAAATAAATAAAACTGAATAGTTCAATGCCACAGATCTATATCCCTTGAATTTAAATGACACGCGTCTGTCCAACACCACGTAGCTCCATATAAGCGCGCATATAACGCCATATTACTTTTTATACAACACCTAATTATATTCCGGCCATTTGATTGGTCAATTGCTCGTCGATTGCATGCAAAAATCCGCTCTATTGCACGCTATGGTATAGAACCGTGCAATATACTTTTTGGATAGCACTTTTTTCAATGGTAAGAGAGCAGAGAAACCTGTCTGTTCAAAACAATCTGTTGCATGAGTGCATTTTACATCCAATTATATCCAAATTTGAAGGTGTTGTATAAAACAAATAATGAATGGTTTCCATTCGTGCAATAGTGCAAATATTTTATTCGTTTAAAGATGTAATTTGTTCCATTCAACTCGGCTGCTCCTCGTTGAATGGAACATTCCATCTTTCAACTCATATAACCATTCATTATTTGTATAATATGCAACTGTTGTAGTCTAAAACTATTATTGACTAAAGATGTGATAACTAAGTTATACTTTTGTGTTGGATTTGTCTGGCTCACGAGAGGTAATTATTACTTTCATTTGTGTTAACTGTAATGTTTAGGGATGTTTATGAGTGTGGGTTTTGCCGCAGGAAACTTCAATAATTTATATCCTCTATGCAGTAGTAGGCTCGTAAGTAATGTTAGGTGTTGACATATAGTCCCTTAGTGTTGGAAGCCTACATACTGTTCAACTACACAGTAGTCTGTCCGACTGGTGGTATCACGTTTCGCATGGGTCAATACATGAATAGGTGCGCTGTAACAAACGCTCTCTTATGATGTGATTCAAAATGGTCGCGCCCATGCGGACGAGGAAAATGTTATGTTTGGTATTGGTGCTTATGAAGGATAATAGGCCAAGCAAGTGTCACTCGTACCGTATTCATTAACGTTATAAGTATATGTGTATATGTGTATATCGTTATAGCTATGTGTATTCTCCCTAGAGTAAATGTCCAGTTAATTTTGAGATGTTTTCAACAGTAGCAATATTGCTGGAAAGGGTTAGGTCCTCCTAACTGAAAGCAAACTGCTATTTATAGTTTTATGCTTATTTTAGTACTATTTCTGTCCAATATTCAGTTAAAGGCATTGAAGACTCGCCCAAACCGCATGCGGCCATCTGAAAAAGTTAACTTTCCGTTGCTTGTAAGTGACGTTTTGTTCGTGTCGCTACAAAATGCAGACAGTAATGAAACGTGATATCTTTAACTGGACCTGAGAATGTCCATCGCTGTATTGTTTGTACACTGTGCTATGGGTATTGACCGCAGCTGTATGTACTGACTGTACACTAGTGTCTAATTACCGATGGTAGCAAGCTGTATGTGTGTGTATTTTCTGGGATCGATGGTGGTGTCAAACACTTCTGTTACACCTCATTCGAAACTAGGTCAGATTACCGGCATTAGACGTTTCTTTTTGCGCGAGTCTTCACACCCTTTAAATCTGAAATGATAGAATACATAATTCTCTCTTACTCAAAAGTATTTGGGACTGATCAGTTAACTGTTTTACTGTGTTCATCAACTGCTGATAATATTGTTGTTACAAGATTAAGGGGGCAGTTCTAGTGTTAATTTAGTTGCATGAATTTTGCAGGCTCATTCATTGCCATCAAGTATCAAATACATATCATTTAATAATGATGTTGTTTTTGGACAGGTTTAAAGGGGCTGTTATGCTTAATTTATAGGATCATCGTTAGGGACTAATAATTTTTTCCAGAGTTGAATATACATGTTGATTATCCAGAAATAATTTAAGTAACTACTAATGGCATCAACATTTCAGTAATTGAGATGAAACTTTCTTTATTATGGTCGCATGGTTTCCATAGTTAGTGTATTGTTTACCGCTAACAACCATAAATGCATATTAAACTGTTTTAATTATCTTAAAGGGAAGGTCTTACTAAATATTAAGTATTGACATTTAAGTGACAGTCTCCCTGAATGTACACTAGGTAATGTAATGATTTCGAACAACCAAGTTAAAGGGACAGTACTAACTTGTTGCTGTTGTGTGTTAATAATAAAGGAACAGCCTGTTTTACAGTTAGTAGATCATTATAAGGAACAATCCTATCTTATATGGAGTGTTTCAAAGGACTGGTATCATTTCTATTGGAGATATGACACCAATGTGTGTTAAAGGGGTAGTCTCACTGTAAATTGTAGGTATAAATATTTACCACAATGCTAGATTTACTTGAAGAGAAATAACTAATACATTGCTTAAAGGTACTATTTCATTCAGGATACCGATATATTTGGGAAGCCATATAAATTTACAGTGAGCCACTAACTTAAAAGTGATGGTACGATTTACCTGAATGAATTAAAGTACATAGTTTGTCACGTTAAAGGGATTGTCTACTACATATTTAAATTTGATTAAACAATCTTAAAGGGGACAAATCATTTTCAATTATCGTTTCAATAATTACCAATTTTAAAGGGTAACTGTCATTTCGGGCATATGTTTTGGTTTAGCATTAAAGGGATGCTTTGTTTTTGAAGTCATGTTTGAGTTACAGTTTCAAATCGGTAATTATTATCGTATTTTATTCCTAGTTTTTGATCCGAGTCTAAAGGTGCACTCTTCTTCTTTTTCTTACATAGAGCCTTTTTGGTAGGAGAGCCTACTTGGTGCAGGCTTTTCTGGTAGGAGAGCCTACTGGGAGCAGAATACATCACTAAACAGAAATTGATGTGTCGCCTTTCATTTTGGTCAACAACCCCCCACAACATGTAGCCGCAACGGATATCGTCTCCCTTACCCCGTGGCACCACACTATTCTTAGGCTTATTTAAGTGAACTGAGTATAGTATGAAAGTTGGACCTCAACTAGGCCTAAACATAGAAATTGAAGTAGGGAGAATAACGTCATGCGACATCAACGGAAGCCACTCATCCAACTGGTGGCGCTTTGCTTGTACGGCAAGAAAGAACCGGCGCGTAATACAAACACTACGTCTTTGACATAACTAAGGTGATATTGTTGACATAAATCACTCGAAATGGATATATCGTGTGCCACATTTGGGTGCCAAAATCGTCAAAAATGTGGCAGTGGACTGCAGTTTCACAGGTAATTCTTAGGAAGCGATAGTAGAAGCAATTACATAGGAATCTAATGACTTTACTAATGTCGTCTGCTCAGCTGCTGTATTGTTATTAACTGGATTCTGAATATAGTTAGCCTTGGCCCCTACTGGACCGGCTACGGCTGTCCTTTTGGATGTGATAAGTCTAAAGCCTAATGACTAAAATAAATCAACACCCCATTTTACTTAAAACTGTATCTCTAACGATAGATCCACATGCCAGAATAACATGGGTTGACGATTATGATGTCCTGGGCATATGATCACTAACAATTCAATACTAGGAAAATAGGCTTAGCCTAACTTAGGCCTATGTACGTAGCGTTGCCTTTGGTCTAACTTAGGTTAGCCTAGGTCATATTTTAAACCTATAATATTTTAGTCTATTAACATGAATTGGACAAATATTCAAACACATGCTTTAGTTTGCAACATATTCCCAACACTATAATTTGGCAAAGCGACATAAACAGCTAGTAATGTATAGGCCTAGCTGAGTTTTGAAATAGGCCGAAGCCTACTCAGTCTAGCCAGGTATGTTCTTGGGAGTAATTTTATAAGCTATGTATCTTAACTTACTCATCAATGACTTTAAGGCCTAATGATTTCACTAATCATGTTCGCAGGACAAAGTTTCGTAGGCAAAGCGACACACTGAAGCAACTATACTCGTTCTAACATCTCATCGTTTGATAACTGACTGAATGTAGACATGCAACAAACTGCTTTTTGCACTATCACTTCATTAGGTGGGATCTGTTATCTTGCATAAACTACTACCCACTTTGCAACATTAAATTTACTGCATACATATACTAATATGGAAGTATTATATAACAGTAGGTGTGTTGCTTTTTCACGGCATTTTCCCGGGATAACTATGGCACACCGAGTGGAGAACTGGAATAATACAAGCAAGAAAAATGTTTGCCACGTACTTCTCAGATACCGGAAATGACACTTTTTAGACATTTAAAGTTACATAAAACACTCCACTTGCTCGAGTTTTAAAGAGGCGAATAAAAGGTTTTCAAAGTTGGTTCTTAAGTCAGGAGTATAGAACTTACCACTTGATCGCTATAACATGTCTATGTTGTGAAAAGTACACCTACTCTTTCGAGAAAAAAAACGGGTAAAATAATATTCAAAGTGGAATGCGCAATGTATATGTACAATGCAAAGCGACCTCACTTTTATCAAAGCTCCACTGCTTAAACACACGGTGATACACTGTTTCAGCATTCTTCATAGTTCAATTTCTATGGGTCCAAATGACCTACGCTAAGGTCTAGCCCTAGTTTTATAGTTTACACCTAGATGTTTGGCTGGACCATAGGCTAGGCCTGCGTTTCTTATTTAAATTTGGTATCTAATACTGACGGTCATTGGGCCTAGGGAGCACAATTTACAAAAGTCACAACTCCACAAAACGTATGACATATCTTGTCTTCAAGGTTTTCACAATTTGGCCCCTAGTGGCCCCAAATGACCTTTGACCTCACCAAAGCCATAGGGATCTTGAACTCAACATGCCACAACTACATACTAAAATTGGTCCAAGCTTCCCTTCTTGAGATGTCGTGTTTACAAGGTTTTCAAAATCTGACCCCTGGTGACCCCAAATGACCTTTGAACTCCTATAAAAACCAATAGACTTCTTTTACTCAATGTGGTACTCCTACACACCAAATATGAGATTGGTACAAGCTTCCCTTATTGAGATATCATGTTTAAAAGCAAGGCGTCACATGCAAGTACACTTGCTCACACTCGTCTGCCTGAATGACTACAAAGGTTACGATTACCATCAGAAACGAAAATGTTTGGTTTTGTAAGACTTCTACAGAAAATTTAATACTGTCATGAAATGAATTAACATGTACAAAAAAAAAACACTTGAGCGATTTGTTCACCATGAAAAATATATTGTCAATATATCTGTAATAATGGATATGGCTTAAGCATAGAAAATGATAGCTTTTCCTATTCCAATCTGTGAATAAATATGTTTGCGTACGATGGTGCTAATTAAGTGCCCACAGCAAAATGTTGACAAGCCAGAACTCCCTCATCATAACTCTATCCTGGACACATTGTTGCTGAAACACAGTATTGTTTCTTCTGAAATCTCTGACAAGTCTTGCACATCCTTCGTTCTCTTTCTCTGTCAGGGCTTTTTCTAATTTTGTGATGTTTGTGAAGAAATCAGTGAATTTTGGGTCGGCATCTGTGTAGTTACATCATGATACCAAGATTGAACTTAATCGAACATAGGTTGAAGACATATTGACATTTTATGAGTTTCATATTAAAGCCCGCCCACTCATAAATATTCATGATAGGAACCACAAAAAATCAGGCACATCTTCACATCATGGTGCACCCAGCATGACATTGACTCAACTTGTGGTTGCTGAGATAGCATCTTAACAATCTAGCCTTCACATCCACACACACATACACGTTTGTATTACATTCAGACCGAGGACCCCATTGTATTTTCCATTGTTCAAATCCACATACCCTAACCTTAACAATACCCCATACAATAGAATTCTTCCGAGGATGTGGTGATTCTTTAGAAATCACAACCGAGGACCTGAAATTCTTTTGTTCAAGTCCTCGGTCAGAATACAAAACAAACGCACACACACACACACACACACAAGTCATCATGACTGCATTGATTATGATTCTCATTGAACCCAAAACTTACAACATACACACACACACACGCACGCACACACGCACACACACATGCTGACATGATGCATAGGTAACTTTTAATTGTTTACTTATCAAAGCCAAGAATTGAGTATAGGGTCACATCAAATGTTTACATACATAACCATGTTAGAGGGGAAGAAGAATATTGTATATAAGTTACTCATACAGGTGTAATTAAGCATATAGTCCTGTTTTAATAAGCTCCAACTGTAATTAACAGTGATTATAGAAAGACTTACTGACTTCCTCTGCCCCTCTCAAGTGAACAAGTTCCTGGTTAGTGTTACATCACCACTGGTGATATGTTCATATCTACTTGCCTACAATAACCCACAATATGATTTCAGTCATTATTCTGGGCACATTGTTGCTTGAACTACTGGATTTTTCCATCTAAAATCTCTGACAAGTTTGGCGCATTCTTCATTTCCTTGTTCTGTTAAGGTATTTTCCAATTTTGTGACGTTTGTGGGAGATATCAGTGAATTTTGGGTCAGCTTCTCTAACAAAAGAGCTCCCGGTGTTTTGTGCTTCTTGATATCAGTAATTCCTTCTTCAGGGAGTTGGAAAATATTTGCCAGCAGGGTAGACTGATCTACATTCAGATGTTCTGATAAGTTCTGCTTTAGCTGATCGAAAGATTTGATGATGGCTGTAAGGTTGAAAGAAAAGGAAATGGCGACTCTACATAAAGTGAATTAAAATTCATCCTGTTTTAAGCAAACAATATTCAGAAATGTGAGACCACAATGATGTGTTTCTTACACTCAGGGGCAAAATAAACCTGAAACTCATAGTTTTCAATGAGACTAAATAGGAAATCTGATTTAACTCCCAGAATGCATATATATAGCAGGTGGCTGAATTCATTAAATGTTGTTTTCCATTGCAATGAGACTTGAATACAGTATCAATACTCAGTCTAAGTGTGTTGCTTTGGTATCAATACTGATGTTTAATACCAAACAAACACCAATACTTAACATACTTTAGAACTGCAATCCTTTGATATGAGATGTGTACATGTAAACTTACTTTTCATACATCAATATTGTACATACTGACTAAAATTCCTATGTATATGAGATTTGAACACCTGATCCCACTTTGCATAGATGAGTCCAGGCTGCAGTTGTCATGTCAACTGGTGGACTATAACTATCAGCTATTTGCAATACTTGACAAAGAACCTTTTTCTAGTTTACAAATCTGGTAGTGAGTACAACATGGTAATGAAACATCTTCAGCTGCATTACCATGCTAAAGTAATTAATTACTCACATTCAGGTAGAATGAGCTGGAATGGTGATGTGATTTGGTCAATATGTCGTAACTTTTCAATCTGTGAAGAGGAAACCGAGGAAAGCTTCATGATTGCCCTAGAAAATTACTTTGTGCATATTTCACCTCTATCAATTAAGAGTATGTCCCCAGAAACAGATTAACTAATACTTTTAAGATGTGCAAATTAGGACTATTTTCTATACATTTGTGATCTGAAGACAGCCTGTCATAAGATTTTTTTCTGGCATTGTAAAATTATAGTTCAAACCTTTATTAATAAAAATCAGTTCATCAGCTAAGACCGACAGAGTAGAAATTTCAATAGATGATGCCTAAACATATACATAGTGTGGTAAGGGATACATGTTAATATTCATGAACTTGTGCACAGCCAAATGAAGAGGATTGTCCATTGACTAATGCTGCAACATATAAAGGAATGAGTTATCATGTTGAGACATGGTTTTTAATGAGGTCACATTTTATGATCTTATAAGCATGTATCTATATACTTACATCATATTATCCAAGTACATGTGTAAAGCTAATTAAACATACTACTTCAGAGATATCTGATTAAGAATTTAATGTTCACTGAATAAAATTCATGATATGCACACAAAAAACAACACGATTGATTGTATGAATGTAGTGTGACAAACCTAATATGTCAAGTATGGAAATCATGGAACATTTGGTTCTTGTCATGTGTTAAAAGTCATTTCTTGCAATTTGATGAATATTAATGACATGAAGTTGGAGACATCATGAAAATGTGCTCATTGTGCACCAACATGACCATACCAGTATGAACCAGAGTTCACGTTAAGCCCTGTCCACTCATTAATACTCATGAGATGAGAACCAAGAACAATGGGGTACATCTACTTATCATGGGGCATCTATATCCCAAATATAACATTGATTCAACTCGTGGTTGTTGAGATATTGTGCTTACAAGCTGTTTTTGACAATTTTCCATTAAGCTCCACCCACTCACAAATATTAATGAGGTTACATTGTTGTTGCAAAGAACATGTACATACTATGTAGTTACAACACCTAAATCAGACATTCTCCTCATATTCAAATCTTTCTTACTGTTACATTAATTCAAAATCAAGTTACCTGCAACTGAATACTAAGCTGGAAAAGATTCCTCCTTAACTTCCCATATCTTGCTTCTATTTCCAGATTGACAGTATCTTTGATCCCTTTATACTGAAGATGGAATTCTATCTTGTGTCTGTTCTTTAACCATAGGGTTTCCATGGCAACATCCTTTGAAGGTGAATAATCAGAAGGTATTTAATTATTATTTTTTATAAAAGTTTAGACTTTAAAGCATTTAAGTTCATTGAAGTGGTTAAAGTTAATGTGCTGACATTCTAAGGATTACAGGTTCCAGTCCTGCACAGATTTTTAATCTGTGACCTTGGGCAAGGCACTTGATCTAAACAGCCCCTCTTCACCCAGCTGTATAAATGTAAACCTGCGAGGTAACTTTCACTGTACTAAATGATACTCTCATTGAGTATCATTACAAATTGAGAAAGAAACAGTTTTAACATTACATATGATACACTGATTTTTAATTAATGTATGATATAAACAACAGTTTACAATATAACAACATATGCTAGCATTATTACATACCACTCAACAGATGCATAAAACTTTTCTTCCAACAAATGCAAATTACCTGTGGAACAGGAACAACCTGCTTTCTGTATATGTTGCCATAAAATAAAAAAAGAATAATTCACAGGCATTACTCACCACTTTTCTTGGGTTACACTGTGATGTACTGGAGTTAGTGCTAACATGTAAAGTTGAAGTCATAGAATGGAGTTGAACAGACACAGGATCATGAATTATGGATCCCTTCTGCTGATAGATTTCTTCATTGATAAGGCTCTGTTGAATAGAAATGAAACAATATTACAGTATAATTAATGTGTATTTAAACATTACCATCAATGCATATCCATAAGCCCTTGCAGATTTCTCCCAAATTTGTGGTTGCTTTTTTAAGCATCGTACTGCTGATTCCTATTGTTAAGTAGCTCTGACATCAATTAAGTTTGAATTAAGGCAGATAACTGGAATCCGTGGGATAAAAAGCAATACCACTTGAGCTGACAAAATCTACTACTTACTTTATGTTCCAGTGAGTCATCATTATGAAACCAAAGATGAATTGTCACTTGATCCCCCGATTCAGAAACTCTGTTTACAATCGGTAAGACGCAGACACGCTTCAACATCTTGGGTATGAAAGGGACGTGAAGACCAATGAGACATGGTTTCTCAGCTTCAACTGCAAAGTGCTGACTATTCATAGAGCAGCTGAGGTGTTTCCTATCTTGGCTCCATTTGATAAGTTTATCTGAAGAAGATTTAAAAACTATTTTGCTAGATAAGTATTTATAACATGGTGAAAGGTAGAACACCAAGCCTAAAATATACCATAGATGATTTAAAAGGGACAGTCTTGTGTTAGAAAATGCAACACTGCTTACAAAGAACATCAAAACAGTACAATATCTTGTTTTTCACTCAATGTATAATTGCAAGGTTATCGGATAAATTGTGTTGCTAACTACAGCTTGCCATAGCTTGAAGTGCTTTTTCCTCCTTTAATAATCTTGTTAATTTATCCCTTAAGGTGGAACAAATGATTGAGGTCATCAGGTTAATGTACTACTGAGAAGAGAAGGGTTCCTTGAAAAACATGTTGGCTTTGTGATTCCTTGTCATTATGCCCTTGAGGTCATGGTGTTAATAAGCCAATAGGGGTGACATACAAAAACACACTAACTCATATACACACCTTTGTTGATACAACAAATTTAAGTAACTAAATATAATGATCAATGGACTAATAAACACAATGCAAAAGAAACAGAAACACACCTGTTTGTAATACACCAGAGTAAACATCAAGACCTGTCTGGTCAGCTGGAGTAAAAGCACAGTGTGGAATAATCAAGGTGACAGGCTTGTGTAAGGTAAGGCTTTCTGGACCAAATTTTACAAAAGGGGTCAATCGTAGACTCTTCTTTGGGAAAGGTCCATTGATGGCAGGTTTTGTAGAAACCCACAGACTAACAATCCTTCCAGTGTGTAGTGCCCCAGCTGGTACACGCAGAATGACACCTGCGATAACCATCTCTCCTCCACGATGATCAAAGTACTGCTCTTTATAAAGATTGGATCCTGGAAACAAAGGAAGTCTCTCTGGAGGAGAAAAGTATTATATTTCAAGTGAAAGGAAAGTGATTTTGCCACTTCAATGCAACTTCAATGCATCAACACATTTAATGAAAATAGTCTCTTTAACACAAAACTGTTTTACTTTCTACTTGTAGAAACGAAATAATTAAGAATCACAATAAATTTTAATTTTTGACAGTGAACATTAGACATGAAATAATTGACCTGATTGATGAAAACTGATCTAGAAGAGAATATTTCATTGAAAGTAACAAAAATTAGTTTTATTTCAGGTATCTAGATCATATTCCTATGATGTAGCTATTTTGTGAGTAATTTTCCTAAAATAAATAAAAATACTTGTTCTTCCATAAACACTGAAACAGCAAGGGCTTGAAATGTGTTCCTAGAGTGTGATATAACATTGAGGTAAATTATATCAGGTAGAAATATTAAAAGAAATACCCATGTAGCTAAATACATAGGGTATCGTTACCATGCTCTTCCTTTGCAAGTAGCAATATCCGTCTTCCCAAGTCCAGTTTTCCGTTAGACAATTTCAAGGCTCTTTGGACATCCAGTCTCTTGTATCCCTCTTCTATCAAAATTGTGAAATTTACTGTTGACAATTTTGATTCCCTTTTTGAGATAACTTCCTGTTTCTCTGGAATTTTTAACTGAAACAATGTTGAAATATTACAATTTGTTTATCAAATTCAAATTTTTGATCATACTTTCATAATGATATAAAACTAATTACTGCATTTGATTTGGCTTCAGTGAATATTCTACATAGACTTGCTGTACACTTGACCTCTACAAACATAACTTTATGTAAGCAGAAATAATCAGTTAAATGCCCTGTTTCTTTTACAACAAGTAAAAGGAAGACTTAAGTAATGGAGTAATAATTAATTTTCTGTTTTGTGGAAAGGATACTTTTCATATCAGAAAATACAGTACTAAACCATTCTAAGATCTTGATGTTATGCAAAGTAACCATTCGTTGGCTTCAAGCTTAAAGTTTCAAAGTCTTGACAAGTTTTTGTAAAGCACAAACCATTTTGTTAACATCTTTTCCCCCTTCGTTTTCCTTTCCATTCTTCTCCTGTGATGTATCGATGTACTCCAGCACAAGTCTTGCAACCTTATTAAAGTGTATAGCTTTCAATCCTTCATACATTCCGATCATTCTGTCTGGCATGATGAGCTCTCTTTCATCCAATATTTTTATCAGCATCTTTCCAGATTCTGCTGCTTCCTGAATTGTATCATTTTCTGCTGGCTTCAGCTCAAAATATACGCCTAGCTTTGCACAATGTTGTTTATCCAGAAGTTTGGCAATGTCTCCTCTCAACTTTTCATATTTGTGTAAGCCTGAAAGTGAGGACATAAAATCCACTTGACATTCGAAGTAATATAACAAAGACTAGATATCATATGTAGAAATAAGAGCACCTAAATCACATGCTAATTGAGTGCCAGGTTTGAACTATGAGCAGTGTTCACAGCTTACATGCACAATTACACAACAGGCCCACAAGAAGCATGCAACCTGATGGAGAACGTTGGTATGCAAAAATAAATTATTGGTTAAGTATACTGTCCACAACTTGCATGCAACTTTTCCATTTTAAGCCCTTGTCTTGTGCATAAATTCTGGTCTCGTTATACAGCTTCAACTACAAGATTGCTTTGAGCTACCAAGTAGGAAGTGGGCATACTAACTAAACATGAAAGTGTGCAAATAGGACTTATTAA
>KN884166.1:136276-153502 GCA_000934455.1 Apostichopus parvimensis
AATAAATATTTTGGGTTCAGCAGTATGATTAAATTTCTTTCCATCAAAAATGTTTATGTTGATGATATGTTTCTCAATAACCTAAGTTGATATAAGTAACATTTGGTGTGTCTACTGCTAAAACCAAATGCTATTACCTCTTCACCTTTACTTAGACACTCACCTGGGTCCATGTGCTCTATGTGTGCTTATTTTTGCATCTCCACTAATACACATTTACCTGGGGTGTGTCTACGAATAATGAGCATTCATTTTTCTTCTTCCAACTGCACTTAGATACAGTTCAGGGTGGACTTCTAAAACTAGCTAAGTCCACCCATTTGTTCCACTTCCACATAAAAACTCACCTGGGTGCAGAATTTCCTGGCTTTCTGGAGATAAGAGAATGTCTTTCACCTGAAGGAAAACACAAAAACAAAAATTATATGACTAATGAAAACTTTAAATGTAAGAATATTTAACATACAATTATGCAGGCTATCTATCACAATCCTGTGAATATTTAGGGTTCAAAGTAGGAACGTAATGTAGAAAATAGGGCTGTAACAGACATGGAACAACACATTACAAATGTGTGAAATCCCAAAAGAAAAAGGAATGCTGAAGACAGCATACCTATTATTTATGTAATATTCATTAGTACCTAAGTTTCCCATAACTGTTGACCTGTGTATGTAGTAACACACAGGTCATATGTACACTTTTTCAGCAATTCAATGCCTTTCAAGTTATTGCACTCCTTATTTACGAAACAACACGAAAGAGTCGGAAAAATTTGGAAACAGGATGAAAATAAGGAACATAAGAATACCAGGTTTACTGGAGTGACTGAAAAAATAAGAATACAGTAATAAAACACTGCTGTAATTAAATTAAATTATCATCCACCATGCATATTACGAAGAAAAGCATCCATGAGAGAACATGTCAACGAATAACTATAATTCAGTCACAGCGCTGAAATGATTCAATCTGCCTGCAAACAGCTGTTAAGACTTCCAACATACAGGACGTTACTTAGCAGAGAAATGAGCAGATGGGAGAAGATGCCGCTTAATATCATGTAATGAAGAGACATATGAGAGTACAAACAGGTGGAAGATAATCAACAGACATAACACACCTTCAATTGGAGGATAAGGGCTGTCTGGTTCATTTCATTTTGCGACACTCTTAATTTCACATCAACCATGTCAGTGTCTCCATCTTTGTCCCTTGTAAGTCTGAACTGATGAGAGACTCTACTGGCAGCACAGAGATAATCAATGTCTACATGCTAATGGATAAAAGATATTGAAGATCAATGTACTTAGGATGAGAATGTTTGTTAAGTATTTAAAGAAACGGTACCATATATAAGAAATAAGGAAAAGCTGGTAAGGAACCGAGACGTGGTCATGTACAAATCCTTACATTTCATGGCAGTTGGTGAAGATTATACTTTCCTATTGTAATAAGAACTCCATGACATTATTTAGGTTAAGATTGTTACCAGGGGTAGGAACCATAAAGAAACATATTCGAGCCATGGGTATTCATGTCATTGTGGATAAACACCGGCTTATTACAATCATTCTGTTTGATGAATGTTCAGAGATTTTCTAGGCAGTCATGTAATTGTCTCAATCATTCACGCTCTCAGGACATCCACTTATTAAATCAACATCCCAATCCAAGAACATGCAGAGAGTGCCACAATATTTGAACACTGCCTCAAATACAAAGGGAGGTGAATTATAGACACCAAAAGTAAAGCCACGGTGAATGAAGCTATTCGCAATACCGTACAAAAGAACATAGGACCAAACTTCACTTCCTTATTCACACACCAGGAATACCAAACCCGCACAAGATACTGCTCAACAACACTGCACAGCAGAAGGTTGCATATATTGTGGTTCCTGCTGGGATTTTGAACCAGAAACCACATAGTTGTAGGGCAACACTCTTAACTGCTACACAATTTGATCCACTTTAAGTAACCAATCCTTAACTACATGTCTTGTAATCTTAAAAGAAAAACTTCAATAGCATTGGCAATTACAAACCTTTGTTGATTCTTCCTTCGTCAGATGGTAACCACCACCGGGAGATGACATGATCAGATCAATGTAAGAAACATGGTCTCTGCCGTCATTCAATGTCCGGGTAATTTGAAATGTTGTATAGTTTCCTAGACACAGTTTGGGATGGTGGTCCTCTAACAGCAACTGAAACATAAGGACATGAAGATGTAAATTGCTAAGAAACAAGCAGAGAGTTGATAATACAATTTGTTGTGCCTTCAATCTGTACAGAGAGATCAATACTGCTATAGCAAGTAACATCATCTTTGTTTCCATAATTTGCTCACATTACCAAATGCTACTTGTTTCTTTAGATCCTCCCACCCTCTAAATCCTTGTTACGCACAAGTTGAGACACAATCAAAATTTGGGCCATCTGCATATTTTTGAGGGGGATCCCATATTCTGTAAGAAAAGGAAATTTTGACCGAAGAAATAAATAATAATGTTAGTAAAATACCATCATCCACCCTCTATTAGACTATCAGAATTCTTCCTTTATGACTATGGGGATACTCTCAGTTTCATCTAAGCACAAACAATTATGATAGAAACATGTTTTATGTCAACGTCAAGTTTAAATAATTTCATTTCAAATATAAAATAATTTTCATTTTGATGTGTCATGATGAATCAATAAATTATGTCACACAAATGCACCTTTAACAAATCACTTTATAAACAGAACTGACCTTTAAGCTACTACAGATATCACCATGGTAACAAGAGATTATCCTCACCTTGTACTCTTCATCACTGTCCTTACAGAAACAAACAGTTATTAAGACGTCATCTCTGACATCAAGTATCCCATCAATAAATGGAACAATACGGAATATATGTTTCTGTTCTGTTTCTTGGCTGACTAAATTAACAAAGACGTAGCTCAGGATGGTAATATCAAGACTGATCTTCTCCGGGTCTAGCTTCCAATCAAAAGATTTCTCCTCAGTCCAAGTTATTTCACCTATAATAAATAATATTAAATAAAGTATATTATTTGGTAAACTTAAAAACAGTATATATCAAGAGCCTATTAGATCAGATATATCTAGAATTCAACAGAACTGATTCTTAGCATATAACTCAGTGTACTTCTCCTGGTACATTAGTCAATTGCATTTTAAAGTGTTTATTGGCCACCATCATTACCTTCTTGTAAATTTTCTTCCTTTTTCAGACCAGTGAAGATGATAACATCATGTCGATCTGGCTCAGGGATTATAGCCGAGTGAGGAATGATCAGCTGGGCTGGCTTGTCGAGGGTGAGCCCTTCTGGCTCTAGTTTTATCAGAGGTGTCATTCTGCCCCTACGAGCACTGCCAGGGAGGTGTATGGTGGGATCATAGATCACTTTAACAGCAATTACACGATCAGAGGATAAAGTGCCTTCAGGAATAGTCAGATGTACCCCCATGATGCTAATAGTTCCACCTTCATACTTTATCCTGTGTTCAATGTATGAATGATGGTGCCTCATTTCAAGTATTTGTGAATCTTTTCTTTGTTTTGGTAGGTCTTCTCTCTCCATCAAAGTTTCCTTACTATGGTCATGATCTTCCTCTCTTTCATCAGAACCTTGTGATGCAGTTGATTCATTTTCGGGGTCAAATTTGACATTTTCAACTGAAAATAGAATAATGGAAACACAAACACCATTTAAATGAAGCTTTTATGTTTAAAAACCAAATCTGCCGTACAATGCCACATTCATCCCTAATCAGAGAATAATTTAGTGTCCAAATTCTGCACAGAGTTTTGTCTCCTATAAGTACTATGGTTACTGTGTAATAAAACTGCTATGCATCTTTGCACTTGCATAGCAATTTGCCCATTTTACATAGCATTTTTCGATGTGATACTGGATAATTTAATCATTCCCTACTATTTTTAAGTTCTTCAACAATAAAAAAGCCTTGCATTTGATTTATGAAAGAGGTATCATTGATGGCATCATAATATTAAATGTAATAGATATGGAATACAAGCTTTATGTTGTTAGAGAATTTGACAACAGGAATATCAAAAGAATCTAGCATCATGTCTGAGAGTGATCAGACGGCTTAAATGAATCCTTGAAATATTGACTAATCCTAAGGACCTTTTTGTTTTTAGCATTTTTCTATTTTCAAGCTTTTACTATGACGAAATTATTCAAAAGGCAACAAATAATTGGTCAAAAGATCCACTTGTAATTACTTTCACCATACATACACAGTGATAATTAATAGTTTAAAATAACAAACTGCCTGAAAGCCGAATATTAATCAGGACTCACATACATTTCTAGAGTTTGTACTGTACTATTTTGGTTTCATCTATTCTGATTACATCATTTTATTCATTCTTACCAGGCCAGTCAAGCAGTTCTGGTAATTGGTTTTCTTCAAACTGAAAGGGATCAACTTTAGACTGATATGGAGCTAAGTGATATTCATTTGTTCGGTTTAGCTGAATATAAACCAAACCCTTTTGTAGGTTAGTGACATCGTACATGTTGATGATGTTTCGTGTCTTCATGAAGTTAATCAGAGTGATTCCTGGCGTCTCTATCAGAGAAACCCGGCGTAGCATATCAGTTTCTGCTGGTGGTAGACGGAACAGAGTTGCTAATTTCAGAGTGCTGTCTAGAGTAAGATCTTGGGCAACGTTGACCATTAATCTGCCGTAATCAGCTGAAAAATAAATAAAAGTAACCTAAAATATTGTTCAGGATCTCACTAAGCATAACAAACCAATTGATAAAACCGATTAAAAAATAATGGATGAGATCACATTTTCCAATTTATCACCTGATTGTTAGATTGTTTTCTATGTATTTATATATAGAAACAAAATACATTTCATTAAATCTGGTCAATAACGGAAACTGATATGATTTCTGTGGAATCTGAATCAATTTAATTCCTATTAACCTATACAGTCAAGTTGGCGTGTGTATGTGCATGTATGTACAGTATGTGCGTGCGTGCGTTTGTTTTGTATTCTGACTGAGGACTTGAACAAAAGAATTCCAGGTCCTCGGTTGTGATTTCTAAAGAGTCACCACGTCCTCGGAAGAATTC
The DNA here is from genome assembly GCA_000934455.1 of Apostichopus parvimensis. NCBI lineage: Eukaryota > Metazoa > Echinodermata > Holothuroidea > Aspidochirotida > Stichopodidae > Apostichopus > Apostichopus parvimensis. The sequence continues at coordinate 141,408 of KN884166.1, forward strand.
TATTGTATGGGGTATTGTTAAGGTTAGGGTACAGGTACGTGGATTTGAACAATGGAAAATACAATGGGGTCCTCGGTCTGAATGTAAAACAAACATGTGTGTGTGTATGTGCTTGGGTGTACTGTATGTGCTGTTATTTTGTATTTTGAATAAGGACTTGATCAAACAAATTCCAGGTCCTCGGATATGAATTCAAAAGAATCACTATGTCTTTGCACAAATTCTATTGTGATGTGGTATTATTAAAGTTAGGGTACGTGGATTAGAACAATGGAACAAACAAAGAGGACCTTGGTCTGAATGTAAAACACAGCTGTGTGTGTATATGTGCGTATATGACGCCCTAACTTGTAAACATGATATCTCAAAATGGGTAACTTGGACCTCAGCAGTTCTTATATTTGGCATGTGGCTTCCACATTATAGTGCAAGAACCCTATTGTTTTGGGTGAAGGTCAAAGGTCAGCAGAGGGAAAGTCGTGGAAATCACAAAACACTGTTTCTCCAGGACCAGAACATCAAAGGAGCTCATACATCCAAGGTAGGATAGCCGTATGTAATGAAAGGTTTTAACACAATCTGATGTATGTCAGAGTTCATTTAAGGTCACCAGGGGTCAAAACTTGTGTGATATTTGCATGTTACTTCCCTATAAAGAGTACAAGAACCGTATTGTTTTGGGTGGAGGTCTAAGGTCATTTGGGGTTCGCAGAGGGTAAAATGTGAAAATCTCAAAATGCTGTATCTTCAGAACCAGACATCAATGGAGGTCATATATACATTGTATGGTTGCCTTATATAGTGTAAAGTCTTTGCACAATTTGGTGAAGGTCAAAGTTCATTTAAGGTCACCAGGGGTCAAAATTTGAAATACTTGTAAATACGATATCTCCAAATCGGAAACTTTATTTGCTCTCATATTTGTTATGTGGCTTCCCTATAATGAGTACAAGAAACCTATTATTTGGGATCATCAAAGGTCACACTCTGTAAAGCCTTCTAAACACAAAACTTGTAAACATGACATCCCAAGATAGGTTACAGCACATAGAGCTCATAATTTGCATCTTTCTTATAGTGAGTACAAGATGTGCGGATGTCATAGGTCATTTTGGGTCAGCAAAGGTGCAGATTTCAAAATATCAAATGGACCTCATCAGGTTAAGTATTAACCAGAATGCAAAAATGCATTGTGGTTTCAATAATTTAACATGAGCAGTTTTCTTCATGAATCTGATTATCTGACGTATGTTTACAAGGGTTTCACAATTTGACCTCTGATAACCCCAAATAACCTATTGACCTCCACCAAAAACATTAGGCTTCTTTTATAACTCAATGTGGTACTTCTACACACTAGATAAGATTGTCGGCCCAAGCTTCCAGTATTGAGATATCGTGATTACAAGGTTTTCACAAATTGACCCCTAGTGAACCCAAATGACCTTTGACTTCAAACAAAAACAATAGGCTTCTTTCACTCAATGTGGTACTTCTACACACTAATTATGAGGTCCTCCCAAGCAACTTGAGATATCGTGTTTACAAGGTTTCACAATTTGAACCCTGGTGACACAAAATGACCTTTGACTACAAACAAAAACAATAGGCTTCTTTTACTCAATGTGGTACTTCTACACACTAAGTATGAAGTTAGTCCGACCTTTCCTTTTAGAGATATCATGGTTACAAGGTTTTCACAATTGCACTTCTGGTGACCCTAAATGACCTTGAACTCCACCAGAAACTTTAGATTTTTGTAATTGATGTGGTACTTCTACACAGTAAGTAAGAAGTTGATCCAACCTTCCCTTCTTGAGATATCTATTTACAAGGTTTTCACAATTTGACCCCTGGTGACCCTAAATGAACTTTGAACTCCACCAAAAACAATTTAGGCTTCTTTCACTTAATGTGGTACTTCTACACATCAAATATTAAATTGGTCTGATCTTCCCTTCGTGAGATATCGTGTTTATAAGCTGGGCGTCACAAACACACGCGCACACACATACGCACGCACATACGCCATCATGAATTGAAAGGTTACCATTGTTGTTAGACTGAGCATGAAAAATAAACTACAGACGACAAACAATGTTACCCTGTCTTTCTTTTATCGTTGTGGTATTAAGTCACATGATTCTCTGTCATCAAACCATATAAGCACTGACTCTACTTACTGTAGATTTATCCTGCCCTCCATCTCCAGTATAACAGTGTTATTAGCGTGCAAATACTCTTGAGCTACATATGTATCTAAGACAAGTAAACACCGGGAGGGGTTACCCTCTGGTTACAGTACTGTTGATGTAACTGCTCATCTACACAACAGTGTTACCATAGCAACTTTAACTGTCACTGCTTTAAAACATTGCAACGGCCTTACATGATGTTGAAAAATGATTCAAACTCATAAATATCCTCTTCAGATTTTAGGAGGGTGTGATCTACCTCACTTGATGACATGAAAGTAGATACATTAGAAGGCGAAATTAGGTAAGGCTTTTAATTTCTACATATTTTTACAAGAAAGACATTGGAGGTGTTGATATGCTTTTATGTTATTTGCTTGCTGACCCCAGCACACTTTGTCAGTTTGATATTGAATGAGTTTCTCATCCAAAGAATGCCGCTATAACAAACATTGACTGTGCGATTGATATCAACTGCTTGAGTTTGGATGAAGACGATGTTGAAATTTATTTTCTTTGTGTTAGAAAATGCTTGATCTGCATTTGTGAGGCCATGTAAGGCAATTAGATTTGTGTTGCTAAGGAACGGCGAATCCTGTCGTCTGCTACTTATATCAATGTACACTGTGCATGTACAGTCCTGATATACTGTATGTGTTTCATCTGCAGTACAATCTTTTTAAAGGAACTAGCAACTTTGCAATTGAAAGTTGCAGTAAACATTGATACGTGCATCACTTAACTAAAATTCTGGGTTTGCTAAGTTTTTTTCAGGACTGTGGCTGTTATCCAATGATTTGTTTTAGAAGGGATACATCAATACAACTGGTAGGATGGAAGTTAAGTGCTATCATGGAGCACATCACATAACCCTCCAAGTTTTTTTTTTACACATCTCCTAATTGACATACTCAAGCTTGTCTAGTCTCCTGGTTAAATGTGTATATGATCGACTCCCAAATGACCTTAGTTAAATTGCTATATATTTGTTTCGAATATACAACCAATACCTATATGTGTTAGTTTGTTTGTATTAATAGTGATCACATGACTACCGAAGGGGTTATTGCTTTCCTGTACACCATGTCCTTCACAAAATGTCGTTCTGAAACCAAAAGCTTATTACTGACCACATCCCGAACTGGAAAGAAGGGTTTTCAGAAACTAAATTCTGCTAGCCTTAAACAACCATTGACTTGAAGTAGAAGTCTCTCTTTGAAAAACAAAATTATCCAGCTATAGTGCAATTAAGATTTCTACACTTTCGCAGTTGCTGAGCTCAAATGACCTATGACCTTCAAAAAGAATTACTGGGCTCTTGAACTCATTATAGGAAAGTTATGTTACTATGAAATCTGATCAAGCTGCCTATCTTATGATGTCATGTTTATAATTTCCAGAATGTAACCTCTGCTGAACCCAAATGATCTGTACCAGCGAGTCCACCAAAAACAATAAGGTTTGTGCTAATTATAATTAATTATAGAGAAGCCATAGCCATATATACCAGCCACTGTAGTTTTCTCGAAATATCATATTAACATAGTGTTCATGTTATCACACCTGGTGACCTTTAATGCTTTCTGACCTACATCAAATTGTGTACAAACTATACAATACACAAGGCTATCATACCATGCATACATTAGCTGCTCTCATTTTATGGTTCTGGAGATATATAGCACTTTTGATATTCATATTTTGCCCTTTACTGACCCCAAATGACCTTTCACCTCCACCACAAACAATAGGTTTTGCTTAACTTATTACAGGAAATCAATAAGCCACATATAAGAATTGAACAGGCTACCTTCCGTGAGATATCATGGTTACACGATTGTCACACTATTTTCCATCTGTTGACCTCAAATGACCATTGACATTTACAAAATTCATTACAGATCGTCTGCTCACCAACAGCAAGCTACACACTAAGTTTGAACTCCCTGAAACTTCCACTTTTGAGTAATTGTGCGAACAATGCTTTCAGAATTTGACCTCAAATGACCTTTCACCCATACCAACAACAACCCTGAACCAGTTCTACCTAAGGGGAACCTACATACCAATTATGAAATGTACCCCAGTTATCCTTCTGAAGTTAAAGCTTTTACGAGCAAGTGTCACATACACACACATAATACACACACCATCACCATCGCATAGATTCCTTCTGCTCTCGGCAAGGAATAAAGATGATTTTAACCTGTTTCCATGATACTCCTGGCTTTATTTACACCTCTGGCGAGCTCACTTGACTTTTCATATCTTAATATAATTGATAGTTTGACAACCCATCCTACACTACTTAAATTGCTCAAGTCAACACAACCCCCCCCCCCCCTTCCTCTTCTACAATCTCCCCTGACAGATTTGAAAAGCTGCAGGTAGGACTATTTAAGGATAAACAGACTTTACAGATAGAAATATTAAACTGGCTGGAAATTTACAACAAGCTGCAGCAATAATCTTTTCATTGTTACCTACCTGCCAAAGTTGATTCCTGTGATATGTCTAGAGTTTCACGTTCTCCAAGCAAGGTTTCTTCCTCCATAACAGAAGCGGAGTAAGCCTGCAAATAAACAAAGTAGGAAAGATATCTTACTTGGTGTACTGACAAATTAAAAAAAGAACCTCAGTTTTCATGTCCGTCACCTGTCAAGTTACATCAATTCAGTCTTTAGCTGATAAAAGCAACTGATTTAGTATAGGTGAATGTACTCATTACTCACTTTACACTATTTGTAATCATATGTAGCTTGAACATTTGTTTTTAACTCATTGAACTATTTCTGTTAAGCTCAAGATTGTTAACCTGTAACACCATTAACAATGGAAAGTTTGATCATAAATTCAACACAATAGTGGTCTCATCACAATATTTTGCTAACTTTACAAACACACATTTTTTGCTACTGATGGTATACTGGCTACAGATACACACTGTTCTATATTCATAATTCACTTACTATATACTTAATCATACTCACCAATTGTTGCTGATTCAAGGCTTCCCTAGTCTGCTTCAGGACCTCTTGTAAAGCCATGGATTCTTTTGCATATTCCAGTTGAGACTTCACAAGTTCATCTTTTGTAGCTCTCAGACTCGATTTAGCCTCTTCCAGCTCCTGTCATGTAAACAACACAGTGAATGAGACAAGAAGGATGCACCTCCCAGTGGTTACTTGCAAAAAGTAAAGTTTATACCAACATTGAATTAGCCAGTGTCTGAAGGGAAAACATTTTTCAAGTAGACACATTTCTTCACACTTATTTTTAGGCAGGCTGCATGATAACCTTTTGACCTTTACTTAAGGGTGTGACTTTTGCAAAATGACTACCTTGCTCAGAGAAAATCACATGTTCACAATAATTTAGTGCTGAAAATTGTGACCTAACCTTCAAAAGAAACTTCCAGGAACTGTGAAACTACTGTTCTAGAAAAAGGAATGTAGGCCTATCACATTGAAGGACAGACAATCAATTACATCAATTAGATTAATTAATTACATTTTTCAAGGTCTTGAGCTTGTTTTCAGTTGTATTAAATCCATCTCTGAAGTGTTGTCCTTCTTTCTCTGTTGCCTTCAATGCATCTTTGAATTGTTGTCTTTCCTCCTCTGTCGTCTTTAGTCGTCGTATAAATTGTCGTCTCTCATCTTCTAATTCTGTTAGTTTATCACTGAGTTGTTGTCTCTCTTCCTCTGCAGCTTGAAGTCTTCCAGTAATTTGATGCCTTTCACCTTCTGATATTGCTAGTTTATCAGAGAATTGTTGTCTTTCCTCCTCTGTTGTCTTTAGTCTTCCAGTGAGCTGTTGTTTTTCATCTTCTGATTCAGATAGTTTTTGAGAGAGTTCCTGCCTTTTGTCCTTTAATGCCTTCAGTTGACCCTTTGTTACGTTCTTGGTAAACTTTGAATCTGAAACAAACGTATAAGATAGAAACATGGTTAAAGATTGTCTTTCACCCAAGAGATTTAGTTATGTAAATAAACACAGTTCAATATATCTTAATAATTAAAGCAGTAAAACACTTCCAGGAAAATATTGTGACAAACTTGCACCAAATTTAGTGACTTTCCCAATTTGGTCCAACTTCAGCATGTTATGTGAGGTGACCATGCAAATCTTTCACTTTCTTTGGTGTTGATATTGCTTCTGAGCAATTGAACAAAGTCAAGCCCCTTCAATGATCCTCCAATATATCAAAGATATTAAATTACAAAATTTCAAAAGGAAGAAAATTCCAAATTTTACCAGTCTGAACATATCTCAAATGAAACTTTTAAGTATATCCCATAAGTTACAGACTTATGCAAATATTTGACTTTAATTTAAGACCGTGACACTGAATGAAACACGTTTTCTTGCCAACTTATTTATCAGATTATTTGTATCAAACGTTGGTATTAATGGAGAATCCTTCTTCTATCAACCATGGGTTAATTAAGTTAAGTTAATACAATGGTGTATTACCTCAAATGGCATTTGTTGAATTTGTGGGGCAACACATTTGCATTTTTGTGCAATTCATAACATACTTAACTTGTTAAGCTCTCTGATATAAACATACCTTGAGCTTGTTGGAAGACAGTCAATACTACCACCAATTTACTCAGTCCTTTTTCAGAGCATGCTGTCATTAAATGGTTGATGTCATCAAAAGAAACCTTCCCTGCCTCTCTGAGATGGTGGACAAGAGATGAAAAGGGTGTGTCACTCTCAATAATGTCCTTTGATTCCTTAGCTGGAACTTTAAGGTAGTCAAGTAGCTTCTGAAAGTCATCTTTCTCAATCAATGACTCTGAGTGCATCATGAGGTTATCAAAAGTAAAGATGTCACTCTATAACAAAAAGACAACGAAAAGAAAATCAAATAAATATACTGGTGGTAGCAGACTACAAAATAGATTGAGGCATTGAAACAGCAACACATTCAAAGGGAGGGATTAATTTTAATATGAAAGTGTGAATAATGTGGCTGTGATTTACCCGAGTTCCTTCAACTACTATATTATATATTTATTTCAGATAAATTAGAAGCAATAAAAGTGGAAAATTAGTTTGATTGATTTTTAAGACTATACTGTACATAGTACATTCTTCTATACATGAAGCTGTATCAGGCAGATTATTGTACATTGATTCATGACGCTACCAACTTAAAATGATAGTTTAGTGGGCTTAACATTTTATTCTCCAAATTTAATCAATAAACATGTGATCATGGACATATAACTACTTAAAGTGTCTTCAATTCTGGAGAAATATAGAAGGTCAATAAAACAGATAAACTTAAACTACATGAGCTGCAGCTCAAATGCTTGAAGAATCAAAGTCCATATGCACCGTGAAGTCTTTCAAGATTGGTGTGTACACTAAATAGTATAGGGCAGCAGCTACTGCACAATGAGCTATACACAGCATGACAAAGAATTCATGTGAAACATTTAATTATTGAGACTATGTGCATTTATCAACTATAATGCTAAACCAAGTTTCCTGGGTTACTTAATGAGGTTAGACATAATTTAGTAGTATATGGTGTGTCCTGATGACATGAATAATAAAGCCTTTTACAGGAAGACCATTGTTCTTACACTGGTTGACATTTGGTACTGCTTCCTCGTGCATGGGTAGCAATGATCAGGGAGTTCCATAACAACTCCCTGCAATGATCATGTTAAATCCATGTGCATAGCAATTGCATACATTGCACCATAGGCGTAGGGGCCTAATTTGATTTGGGGGGGCTGTAACGACTTGCCCGAAAAATATAACAAAACCTTTTCGCGCGCTCCGTGTGCGTTCAACATGTTAATGAGCATATCATATAGGCATTCATCGGTTATTACATCACATGCCACTTATCGATGAATGCCTATGTGATATGCACATTAAGATGTTGAACGCGCGCGGAGCGCGCGAAAAATTTTGGTTATATTTGCTGTGTTATTACCCTTCCATATTGGTTATAATTATTGGGGAAGTCGTTACAATAATAACGATAATAATAATATCAGTTTAACCATTCCTGCCTAATCCCATATGACCTACATTATTAGTGTAGTACAGCTAAATTGTACCTAATTATAATTGTCAGGAATTCATTCAAAATCTGTTTCTTATTGTTACTTATAAGGACTACATTACACTGTGCATTCTTAATAATGGAAATCATAGGCCATCAGTGAAATGAACTACTTTAAGAGAACTGACAAGAAGACTGTCAACTGACTCGATGCAATCCCTATTAAAGTAAAGCCTGAGCTTAGCTACAACTTTCTCTCCTCAGAAGTAACTTGAAAAATGATTTCAATGGCTTTGTGAATTTTGCAGCCTTTACTCTGTTGACAGTGTGAAAATAGTACAATAAGGCTAAGGTAACATTTTCCCCTTCTTTTTCTGCTTTTTTGACTAATTTGGACCAAAATAAACCACCTCTACATCCCAAAACAGAAGCAAGTTTGTGTCATACCATTTTATCAAGACTGAAATACTGTGATCAAATCAAGGTATCACCACTGCAGTATTTGGTATACATGTGCACTAGTGCAAAACTGAGCACTATGGCCTTAAATTAAGATAAAACATATTGCCATTAAATTTTCTTGAATTTTACCTCATTGCAAGGAAAATTGCGCCTGTTGTGTACTACACAATAGTTTGCATTGATTTTTGTCAAATTTGAATATTTTAGAAGACTTTGACAGCCAAATGTAATGATAAAGGAACTACACTATTTTAGTCTGAGCTGTTACGCCATGGACCATTCATCTTGCATCAATTTGCAAAGAAGTTTTGACCTAGAATAGAAATCATTACCTAAAATATTATTTTTATCTGATTTTTCCAGCACTTAAGTGCAACAAACTTCCAATTGCCAAATTTTTCATAAAATATTGTGCTTTCTTTTCCACTATTTTGATCTCCTTCTTAACAAACAAGTAATAGTTGTGTTCTTAATAAAATTCTGCATTCACTAATACCAAATTTGTAAAAATTACCAGCTTGTTAGCTCAGAAAATAAGAAGAAATATTTTCCAAATTTTGTGTGCTACTCTTATATTGGAAAGTGCAACAAGCATCCAATGGCCTAAATTCTTCATAAAATTTTGCATTACCTTTTCCTCCATTTTGATCTCTTTCTTAACATATAAGTAATAGTTGTGTTCTTATTAAAATTCCGCATTCACTTATACCAAATTTGTAGAAATTAGCAGCTTGTAAGCTCAGAAAATAAGAAGAAATATTTTCCAAATTTTGTGTGCTGCTCTAATATTGGAAAGTGCAACAAGCTACCAATGGCCTAGTTTTTGCACAAGATTTTGCTGTAAATTTTCCATCATTTTGATCTCCTTCTTAAAAAATAAGTAATAGTTGTGTTCTTAATAAAATTCTGCATTAACTAGTACTAAATTTGTAGAAATTAGCAGCTTGTAAGCTCAGAAAATAAGAAGAAATATTTTCAAAATTGTGTGTGTTGCTCTAATATTGGAAAGTGCAACAAGCAGCCAACGGCCCAAATTTTCCTAAAATTTTGCACTTACTTACCATTTTGATCTCCTTCTTAACAAACTAGTAATAGTTGTGTTCTTAATCAAATTCCGCATTAACTAAAACCAAATTTGTAGAAATTAGCAGCTTTTAAGCTCAGAAAATAAGAAGAAATATTTTCCAAATTTTGTGTGTTGCTCTAATATTGGAAAGTGCAACAAGCATCCAACGGCCTAAATTTTGCACTTACTTTTCCACCATTTTGATATCCCTCTGAACAAACAAGTAATAGAACTTTGTGTTCTTTATAAAATTCCGCATTCACTAGAAACAATTTTGTCTACATTTGAGGTAATGAAGACTGAGAAAATAAGGAAAAACAATTTTACGTTTACATTGACAGAACAAATCACTTCCATGAAAAAACCTTACCATAACCAACATACCCCAAGGAAAAAAATGTCCTTATTTTTCTTTAAATTTTGCAAAGTAGATCTCAAAATATCTAAGAGTGTCTTCTCCTCACTTGTTCGCACTGAATGAAACCAAATTTGTTGTTCTTCATTCAAAGGACTGTTTGAACAAAAGTGATAAAAAGTCCTAATTTTTACCGTAGGCCTATATATCCTTTATTCGTACTTACTGTGTAATATTCATAGACTTCTCCAGTTGTCTGGGTAACCAAAAACAATCTGTTTATGTTATTATTGATCCTGATTCTCCTGGAATCATCAGGAACTTTAAAAGAAGCCAAGATATGACCCCCAGAGATGGAAGAATGACCCCCAGAGATGGAAGAATGACCCCCATATAGAGAGTAAACAACAACTTGTCTACCCTCACCACCCATCCATAGTATCAATATTAATCCTTTCTCTTCACTGACTGTTATACTCAGTGCACGTCTGTACGGTGTGTTTGTATATCTATGTTCTTTTTTCCCCGAGTCACTATTATACATTAAAGCTCTACCATCGACTGTACAGATAAACAGTTTATTATTACTAACTGTTATATCATCAGGCCAGTCTAATCCTCCAAATCCGAATCCTGTCAAGGTGATTGTGTTCTTTTTAATCAATTCTCTCGAATCTAAGACAATCACCTCATTGGATAATAAACCGACATACACTAAACCATCTCTGGTTGTCATACACATGGCTTCACCGTTAAACTTCCCTTGCTTGACCAGACCGCCATTACTACTATCGTACGATGCTATCGTATTCTTACAACACGTTAAAAACAGACCATCATCCAGTAAACAAACATACCGCCATTCTGAACCAAACTCGGTAAATTCCTCAGAATAATACGGTTCTGACGTCAATAATAACGGTTTTTCTGGAGAATCAGGATCAAATTGCAACATAAACAGATCAATAAAGCTGCATTTAGTCGTGTTTTTATATCCAGCGACAGCAAAACGGCCTGTATCTAGCACGTCAATCACCGACACCTCGTAACCATCTTGTACTGTGAATCGTGGTATTGTTTTATACACTCTGTGTGTGTGGAAGGCAAAAAGTGAAAAGTTAGGTCAGGGTTGGAAGGTTGTATCCATGGTAACGAAGAATTTAGACCAACCTGAAGCTATCACAGGATTCATCCCAGGATTCAGATTCATCCCAGGATTCGAATCTGTATCCTGGGATGAATCCTGTGATAGCTTCAGATTCTGAAGCTATCACAGGATTCAGATTCATGTGATGAATCTTGGGATGAATCTGAATCCTGGGATGAATCTGAATCATGGGATGAATCTGAATCCTGGGATGAATCTGAATCCTGTGATGAATCCTGTGATAGCTTCAGATTCTGAAGCTATCACAGGATTCATATCCCAGGATTCAGATTCATGTGATGAATCCTGGGATGAATCTGAATCCTGGGATGAATCTGAATCCTGGGATGAATCCTGTGATAGCTTCAGGTTGGTGAATTTAGAGCGATGTTTGATCGAAGCATGGAGGTAAAAACAGACCTCCATGATCGAAGGAATGATGAACTACTCCCAGACTGCGGAGTAGCTATATAGCCTATAGCTCTTGCAAACGGTACTGAATTGTTAAAAAGCTTTTTATGTGACCACATTGGCAAATGACTAGATCAAATTAATCGTCATAGTTTTTATATCTTGGAAAAGGTGTGAAGAAAACCGAAAGGTTCCAAGAGAGACATTTTATAAAGTACCAGGAGACGGTCTTTCGTGGTCAACAGCCTGAGTGTGTCTGACTAGTTTATTTCCATTACATTATTAAACAAAAGACATTGGTATGCATGGCCTTTCATAAGGTATGCACGGCCGTTCATAATACTTAGGGTGGTGTGCACAAGATCTACATATTGCACACGAACTTCTTTTATTTGCACATGTCACTAAACTCTTAATATATAACAATC
>KN884167.1:12247-28605 GCA_000934455.1 Apostichopus parvimensis
TACCTGCCTAGTTCTGTTAAAGCATGATTCTAACCAACAAGCTGCGACTGAGCATGTGACCAACTTTGCTGTGAGGTTCGGCCGGGCAAGCCAAATTAAGAATGACCTCAAAATATTTGTATGATATTGCACACAATAGTGCATCGACCATGTCACGTAACTCTCGTTCATTTATACCAACTAGTAAAGGAGTTGTTGGTGACAGAGCTGATTAGCTCAGAATCAGTACTTAAAAGGATATTATAAATATTTACCAAACAGAGGTATTTTTCATTTATAGAGAGCTCAATCACTCTTTAATATTACAAATGGACAAAGGTAGTACAGTAATTACATTAACAAAAATCAACACTCATTTGGACAAGGGCTTGTTATGCCCTCTTCCTCATCTACCTACCACCCCCCCTCCCCTCCCCTCCCCCTACCCCTACCATCTAGGATCCAACACCAATGATGAAGAGCTTAGCATGCCCTGTTCCTTCCCACTTCTAGAAATTTGGGTGCAGCTTTAACGTCACAGTTGATGTCTCAAGCAAGGGGGAATTGTTTACGCAAAGATATATGCCAATTAGCAGTGGGTTGTTCTATGCTCGTTAGTAAGACACTTTTGCTTTCACTAGACTGTTGTTTATGATATGCCAAGGAGGAGGAAGTAATTAAAACCACAATTGTGTTGTTTAACTAATAATGGGCAAATTAGTTTCTTTATTAATGGGGTTCTGAGATATATAATAGAATTTATTAGCATAAAAAAATGTTGCTTTAAATAAAGTCAAACCAAGTTAATTTGTAATGGGTAGATTATAGTTTCTCTTCACAATGTATTTTGTAATGCTTCAGGTTAACAGGGAGGTTGCTGGACCCTTTCAATTAGTGAATCTGTAGCTTGTTTTTCAAGATATTTTGCCTTTAAAATACTGTAAGCTTATAAATACTATCTGGAATGTTCCCTAAAACCCTAACTTACTTGATGATTCCTAACTTGATGACTTTTCGGCTCCACATTGGGGGCCTTTATGTTAATGTTTATCTATTGCTTTATAAACTATCATTAAACTCAAGTCATAATGTGTTCTTTTAATTTCATATGAACAACAGCACACCACTGGAGTGACATTCAACACAAATTTTCTTCTTTAAAATTTGTGATGCATTTGTTAACTTGTTATTTTGAGGTCATTATATTATTGTGTTTTTTTATTGAGGTATCTGTGTTGCATCTGAGGAACTGACCTATCAATGGTCTCTGTGTTAGACTAAATAATCCAGCCACTTCCAGGAGCATATTGCATTTAATTATCACCCCAGAGTGATGCCTGCATGCCTGCAGTAATGCCTGTAATGCCTGCAGTAAATGCCTGCATACCATTAATTATGATCCTCACACTATCCTAACATGTACCAAACATTTTTTGCGCGAAAAACATCTCAAATCTTACAAAATTTAGCAAAAAGGATGAACATTTTGGTCAGCAAAATGGCTAATTATCTAACGATAAGTCATGCCTGTAAAGGTTCTATTACTTATGCATTTCATGCATAATAAGGTCATGTCGGGTTGCCTCCATACAGAGCAATACCTGTGAAATTTCTTGATTACTGTCCGTCCCATAAAATGTACCCGTGTGCGAAAGATATATATATCTATATATATGTACACAGTGCATTATAGTCTTTTTACAAACGTTATAAAATGAGCTTCCATATTGCGTTGCAAATCTGTTTACTTCAGCAACACTTAAAATTCCATTTAAAATGTAAAATGTTTACATTTTTATTTATTGTCTTAATCATTTCATTGTTTTCGCTTGAGCTCCTGTTTTCATCCAATTTCCATTGTATATATTCTATCCAATGGCTGAATAAATATCTATCTGAATGGAAGTCAACTGTACAAAATTTACAATATAGACAAAGAAATCATATATGACTAAAACCATCATAAGTTTATTGAAAATTCTAAACTCAAAATCGGCAATGACTGACTGTGGTATAATGTGTTGTCAATTACGAATCGGACGTGACAGAAAATATCCACATGGACATGGATTGGTCAATTTGAACAACACGTTAAATTGAAATTTTGAAAAAGCTAAATTTTCGGAACATACCATGGATTATATCGAAGGCCTGTTGCCTGAGAACTATAGCGTAAGGCTAGTCCATTATTCATTGTATTTATACGCCTTGCATTTGCCAAGATTGATTCATTTTACAAACGTCTAATACACCAACTAACTTTACTCATTAGTGATACACTAATAGTATACATGTACAGGCTGCAACTAATATACCTAGGATTTGCCCGTGTGAAGCTAGCTAGCTCGTTCATGGTTACGAAAGCTTCAGTATGCGTACTGAATATTTGTAATCGTCTTTTAAGAGCTTATTGTTCTTCTTTTTGGAGGTTTTGATTGGTAGTTATTGTTATGTGTGAAGGAAATTGCTAAAACACATGACTCAGTTACATGTAGTAGTATAGACCAAGTACATCAATGTATGTATAAAATGAGCAAAACAAGTGGTTTGTTATTGTCTGATGTCATGTGATAGAGATGATTTGATTGGTTGATTGAAAATATGAACAAGAAAGGTGTGGAGTATATGCATTATTGTTTGGGCCAATTTCTATGAAAAGGTTAATTACTTGTTAATTAGGATTCGCTGAGTAATCTTTCTTTCCTGAATCGCTAGTTGCTGGATGTAAATGAATGCAAGTGACAATGGATATTCCAGGTAAATGCAATATGGACCTTAAAAGCAAATTGAGACTCTGATGTTTAAAGGTACATCAGTGCTAAAAAACAGAAGAAACTTTGTCAAGGTCAAATGGTGCTGAAAGTTGTCTATTAGTACTCTGTTATTTATGGGAGTGTTGTGGTCAAGTGGTTGCTAAGGCAATGGACTGGTAATATCTAAGGATTACAGGTTTGAGTCCTGGCCAGATCACTACATTTTTTCCTTAGGCAAGGCACACTTTATCTCCATGGCCTCTCTTCACCCAGGTATAAAAATGGGGACTTGAGAGTTGTGGGTGCTGGTTTGTGGCTGCACCTAATGGGGAGTTCCCCTGCAGGCGACACAAAGATGTATTGCACTGTAGTGCCCCCAGGAGGTATAGTCTGAATTGGTGTGTGGGTGTGACAAGTTATCAATGACCAGGGGTTAAGTTGTAAAGAAGTGTGAGGGGGCCTCGGCCTGCAACAATCTTGACTGTAAACCTTCAAGGTTGACTTTAAATAACTTTATTTAACTACAATTCTACTAAAAGTTATCCTTCAGGCATTAATGCTTGTTTAGAAAAGAGACAGACTAGTTGATGTTTCAAACACGTGACCTGCTGTTGTAATATGTATTAAACATACCACATAGTTTTGTGCGGAAGTATTTTTCTTCAGGTCGAGAAGATCCAGCACATTAGAAGTAATTATAATGAGTATCCCATGAAGCTGTTACATTGATACATTCAGCTATACATGTCACGTAAAGTTCTGTAGATCAAGTTCCCAAAAGATTTATGCTGACCCAATCAAGTTTGACATATTCGCTGTTTGGATGTTATGTACAAAACAATTCCTTCCTGACTATTGCAAGATCCAGCTACCTGTGGTAAGGATTCACCAAAAGCATATCGGATGTAATGACAAAAACAACTGTAAAAGACGACCGAGAACTTCCTGCAACCTGCACGAAGTATTGTTTGTAGAAATTAAGGGAAGTATAAAATGGAGTAGGTCATTTTGTGTTTCATTTTTACTCTGAAATTTGTGAACAAAAAACAAAAAGAAAAAGAAACTGTATAAAGAGTAAAATATATCTTTCCAGATGAGCTTTGCATATGATTGGTTGACTGAGAAAGTTCTCAGCTGGTTGACAAACATGTACTTCAGGCAGTGATGCATGAGTGCACAATCTTTCGTTTTTTTTATTTAGACTTGCAACTTGTTTGTGCAGTTGTGTCAAAATTAAGAGCATATATCAAAATGTTTTGTAGCACCCCTCCTAGGCTGACATAGCGATACTGCCTTTGTGCTTGTTAGCCAGATGACTAGTATTTTTACACATTTTGGTGTGTACTTTATTAGACTCTAAAATGCAACAAAATATGGCTACCAGTGATTTGTTCAATTTTCAATCCCATGTAATTATTTGTTTACTAATGGAGTGTGACTGTACAGTTGTTTATAGTGTCAAGCCTTTCCGCACACCGTATACGACCGTGACCGACCCCGCTTCGACGTGACTCGTCCGACATTAATGAAAGAAACATCGTAAAAATTAAATATATACATGGAAAATAATTGTGAAGACTACTAATAGTTCTACGACTGACCCTGCACACTGACCGACTGATCAGCGAACACAAAGACTGCAATGCAGTATCTAACAGAAAGAAACGACACATTTATCTACAGTATGTTATCGATAATTTCAATGTTCTTGTAGCGTGAATTCCATCTGATTTGCTTCAGGGCTTGAGAGGTTGTTGTGTTTTGCCAGATCTTTCAAAGCAATTCTCTCAAAAGTGTGGAACAGTTTCACCTGCAGGACTGAGTAGAACGAAACATTTGTGACATTACTGTACCAATTCATGCACCAGATTACACTTGCAATAAATTTTACATGTTGCGAAGTAGTCGTCATATTAAGTCGTCATATTATTTTTAGTTAAGCTACCACCAGGTGTCAAAACAAGTTGAAGAAAATGTTGGTTTTTAACGCTGGTTTTTCTGGGTTACTGCCACAGATCTATTCAACAAGTTCATGGAAACAGACTGCTCCAAATTACAAAACTTTGTTCAATTCCCTTCTCTGCCCTGGGGCAAAATTTCTTTCGATTCTATGATGGAATATTAGAAAAAACAGAGCTTAGATATACATTGAATACCAGCTATTTATAGCCAACCTGAACATTGATCTGGTCTTGTTGACACCGCTTAGAACAATTATGACCAACGGAACAAACCTACAGCACTCAGACGGGTAATTGGATCAATATGGAGTTACGGTGGTTTACCTTATGATTAATTCAGTAGTAAAAGACGGAAAGCTGTACCTTTTTCATAGAATTACTCTGTGATGAAAGCCTAAAACGTTTTCCAAGAAAGGCAGGGTTTTAGAAAGTGTAACCTTTTTATTATAATTTGCATATGGTTATCAGTTATGTGTTTAGTAGTTCTATAAATATCCAGGTGTTATTACATATCTAGAGGGGTATTTTAGAGTTTGTATAATTGAATCAACTTTCAGAATATGTCGTCACAGATGTAATTCTTGCAACATGTATTAAGTCTAATTTTGTTGAGGACAGTAGCCAGCGAAGCTTAAAGGAGACACCATAAACCGAGCCACTGTCATTGGTCTGTGAGGTAGAGATAACTGTCATGAACAACTATGAAAAATCTGATTCCATATTGGAGGTACCACAGATTTTATGTTCCTTAATTCACACACAAGGCAGAAGACTTGATCAAGTCTAAAGATGACATCATCGACCCACATGCGTTTCATTTTGTTGGTATGTTTTTGTTTATGTAATTGCAATGTTATACTGTCTGTTGTGGGGATGGGTTTTGCAAATACTGAATCTAAAATATCGAACATCATACATGACCTAATGATGACATCATTTTCAGTGTTAAAACTTACAGCATTTTACCTTGAAAACATGGAAAGGAAAGCAAAGAGAAACTATAATTGGGGTAAATTGGGGAACCTGTTTCAGGGTCTCTGAGTTCATTATCTTAGTTATTTTGCGTAGAAGTAAAATTTACAATTGAGACTTTGGCTTTTTGGCACCCATGACTTTCCACTACTAAAATGACCCTATTATCATTTTTAGTGTGCCTGCCCTTTCATAATTCTGTTCTTTAAACTCATCCTGTAAATAAACTTCTTTAGAATCTAATGTTTGGTTGTGATTGATTTTACTGTATGACTTGATAACTTTCTGTAATTTTGATTGAGATGAAAAAATAATAAATAATCATAAAAAAATTAGCTAAAATTGATTGAATGGACAGAAATTGGAGACCAAATTCAAACATTTACTATAAAGCTTTTCATTGAGTTAAATATGTGCCACATTAGTCAGACGGTATCAAACCCAACCACAAATGAAAGATAAGGTGCCTTAAAAATACAGTTTTGTCCCCAAAAATTGCACCAAAGATATTAAAATTACCCTTAAATTTTATGCATATAGGGTTGATAATTATAATTATAATAGTGCGTTTAAAGTTATGTTTTCGGGACGTACAATTTTCTGCTTTAACTACAGGGATATTTTGCATGGTCTGCATAGCACATCAGAATGATACATCCCATGCAATTACCCAGAATGCAAATCTTCATTTGATCCACTGAATATTCAAAAGGAATTTTAAAGTACTTGCCATCTTGCATATGCACATGAAAGAAGTGACAAAGAAAAAATAAATATCACAATTATTAAGCAGAATTATTTTGAATTTAAATCAGTGCTTTAGCCTGTTACCATGGCAACAGCATCCTGACCCCTACATTGAAAGTAAAACTTCAAGTTTCCAATCTACCATACAGTCTAAGTGTGTAGTGAAGAGTGAATTTTTTTGGAAAATATTCTGAAGCAAGAATCTTGACCATATTCCATTACCCAATATACAAATAATGAATGGTTATGAGTGCAATAGTGCAAATATTTCATGAGTTGAAAGATGGAATGTTCCATTCAACGAGGCGCAGCCGAGTTGAATGGAACAAATTACATTTTTCAACGAATGAAATATTTGCACTATTGCACGAATGGAAACCATTCATTATTTGTTTTATACAACACCTTCAAATTTGGATATAATTGGATGTAAAATGCACTCATGCAACAGATTGTTTTGAACAGACAGGTTTCTCTGCTCTCTTACCATTGAAAAAAGTGCTATCAAAAAAGTATAACGCATGGTTCTATTTCATAGCGTGCAATAGAGCGGATTTTGCATGCAATCGACGAGCAATTGACCAATCAAATGGCCGGAATATAATTAGGTGTTGTATAATAACCAATAACCCATCATTCCTCATAGTAATTTGCTCATTTTGTATAGCATTTTGCTATGCGATACCAGATATAAACTCTTCTCTGTCCAGACATTGTAATGTTGCAAACATTTCTGGTATTGGCAAAAACAGAATAGACCACTTAGTATATTCCTGTTATAATACCATGTCTTTTGGCACTTAAACCATCATTACCATGGTAATAAGGGAAATACTTGATTCGATATAGTTCACTTTTTCCTCTCTGTATGTGCTTCTCTGTCATTTTACCTTTCTTGTCATCTTGTGACTCATATCAGCATGTACGTGTTATACTCGTGCGATAATATGCTGGTACAGTATATAGCTGTGATCTGGCTTTCCTGGAAGAAACAGTTTAAAGGCTATTTAACTGAAAGTGCACACAGGTTAGTTACATCTGATGCCAAATAAGTATCAGAAATGTTTACAATGTGCACTTTCTATAGTATCATACTTAATTACATGCAGATAGCATTTTGGGTGGTTGCTATGAGAATTGTAACCAATGCATTCCTGTGTGGGTGGGGCTGGTATATATCATGTACTCACTTGACTATCACAGCAGGTTTGTTTTCAACACATTCTGAAATATTTTGCAGTGTATTTAATAACATGATCTACATTTGAAAGTATATTTAAAAACAAGGTTTACAGGGGCAAAATCGTGTTTTTCTAATATGTCAAGGAGACAGGGTATTTATCGGGGAGAGTCTCGCAAAGCCCTCTCTTTAATGTGTTAGTGTAAAATGGTAAAATTTTGTCCATTTGCGAGTTTACTTAAAAAGAAGGTTTACAGGGAAAGAACAAGATTTTCTAATCTGTCAAATAGACAAGTTTTAAGGGGAGAGATGTCAATCATGATGACATTTGCTGCTAGTTTGCCCAGAAGCATTAAAGAAAAGATAAACCCTAGGTAGCATTTTGACTGATATGTTAATGATAGGGAAGCCAATGATAAACGACTCCACCGAGAAGCTTTCAAACATCATCTTCCATTTTCAAGATATCTTTGTTTTAGTGTCCCTTCATATGTATGAAAGAGGACTTGGAAGTAAGTCTAAAATGACATCACAGAGCCAATTATGACTGCAATTTAATGTGTTTCTTTATTTTCTCCTTCAACTGTACTCCTCATTGGGTGTAGTGTCTGGGATTTTTTTGTTGAAATATCAAATTTCTACATATCAGTTACCAAATTGACATTGATTTTAGTGAAAATAAATTGTCCTTTCATTCAGAAAAATCGGTAAGAATTATACAGAAAAACAAAACATTTTTACTGGAAGTGGCTCTGCGACATCAGGAATTTGACAATTGGCAGCCCCTGATCTGACTCAAATATCGAAAACCTTGTAAACATGATATCTCAAGTTAGGAAGCATGGATACTTTTCCATACTTGGCATGTGGATGCATAATTTTGAATATTAAACTCACTTGCTTTTAGTGGAGGTCAAAGGTCATGTAGGTCACCAGCGGTCAAACTCTGAAAACCTTTACATATCATATCTCAAGTCAGGAGTTGTGGATACTTCTCATACTTGGTTTGTGGATGCATCACATTGAGTACAAGACAGTACAAGAAAGTATTGATTAGCTCAACCTTGCATTGAGAGCTAAATTTAGACCTATCTTAGAGTGTAAATATTCCTCAGTATGCACCATTTGACGTCCATTTCATTTTCTGGGATAGGACCCCCCACCCCCTTACATGATATACAGTCAACTTCAGAGAGAACGAAAGGCCACACCCACTTCTCTATGATATTTCTTCATTTGCCTGACAGGTCCTTTCATATAACTTCAAACCTTACCTAAAACAGTCCTGAAGGGTATTTAGAATTTCATCCCCCTCCCCCATCCTCATCCCCACTCCCCCAAATCTTTTAATCTTTTCTGTGCATGCCCCTGCTAAGACAGAGGCAAATGTAAGGAATGTTTTAAGACCCATTTTTTTTTCTTTTCTTTGTAAAGCGCCTTGAGCAGTGACTTTTGTTTACTGATTTGGCGCTATATAAGTCTCATTTATTATTATTATTATTATATTTCAAGTTTGATAAGGACTTAACCTATTAGTTGACTTTGTAGAACATTTTGAGGCCATTAGTGTTATTCTTTAATTTTCACCGGATGAAAACATGAAGATGTTTGTCCTATTTTGATTAATACTAATTGCTGGAAACTATAACAACCAATATCAATGCTTTGTAACCAACTACATTGGTGTCTCAAAGGTGAATTTATGGAAGACCTAACTCACATGAGTAACGTAACTGTGATCATTTTTCTTGTGTCATATCTTGAGTGCAGTTTTCTGTCAATATCGTAGAACCATTTGGGACTTTCCTCCGAAGTTGGACTTTGGAAATTGAAATGAGCCCTAATTTCATTTGATTTCCCTCTCAGCTGTTAGAGTACAGTAACTATGGCAAGCAGGTGAAAGTGTCTGTGTTTGGTTATTCACTTTACATACTTTAAACAGTCTCACAATTTTGTTCATGATGCTTTTAGCATTTTTCAAGAGCAATACTGCACAATCAGGTACATTATAAGTTTAAGAATAATTTTTTCAAAACCAATATTTAGGTGGTAGTACTAAAAATTTCCATTATATTATTTCATTCACATTGGTTGTTAACCTTTGATCACTGGAAACAGCCCTTAACTAGTGATTGATTTTTAAAATTTATTTTGTTTGAATTTTTCACTCACAAAGCTAGACAAAGCTAGCTTTCAAATATTTATGGTAAAAGGAGGGCTGAATAAAGTGGTTTCAGTGTTGCTTCTGATAGTCTGAGTTGAGAGAGATCAAGGGAGGGAGGGAGGGAGGGAGGGAGGGAGGGAGGGCGAGGGAGGGGTGGGGGGCGGGGGGAGATGGGCTCTTTATGACAACTAAGTGCCAGGAACCCACACTGACGCTACCAGTAAATATCAAAGTATCACATAACATAATGAATGTTACAGAAACAAACAAAAATGACCAAAATTTATGCAAATTTGCTTTCGACAATTCCAGGAAATATTAAATACAATTAAACTTAGTGAAATGATACCAATGATCTCTATGTCAAACTTCACCTAGAGCTAGTTCTTCACACCCTATTTATAGCCATGCATGCTTACCACTGTAGCTAATCGGAGGCAAATAAAACTCTTGTCCCTTGAATTGCATGCATCCAGGTTATATATATCAGTTCACACCTTTGACAAACACAGAAAGGAGAAGCAATATGGAAATGAGCTGTGTAGTATTTTTCAGAGGGTAGGAATTATTGCACACTCATTTCCATGCAATACTCTGCTATAACTTCCAATGATTTTACAACGCAGCAGTATTAAAGTCCATCATGCAACTCATTTTCCCAGGAATAGCTGAGCCTGTTTTAGCACCTTGCAGTGGTTGTCATTTTTTATTGCCAAGCCTGGGTTAAGTCCATCATGCAAGTCATTTTCCCAGGTAGCTGAGCCTGTTTTAGCACCTTGCAGTGGTTGTCATTTTTATTGCCCAAGCCTGGGTTAGCTCATCAGAGTTGACATGGCAGCAGCTGTGATGAGGGCGGCCAATGAAGCGCATCTCTGTTGAGAGGAGAGCTCATCATCAACACGGAGGCATTCGGTGGTGAAATTAAACGAAATGCCTAAAACTGTATGGTTTTGATTACCTGTATGGTTATGCGAGATATCTCGGTCGCCTCCGAAGCTGCGAACGAATCTGGCCATAGGCTTATAAATGAATATGTCTGGAATGGGTTTGTTCCGATATGTAAATATTTAAAAATTACCATGTTTGCATGAAATTAGATTCCTTGCCAGAGGCAGAAGGAATCGATGCCATGGTGATGGCGTGTGCATGTGTATGTGGCACTTGCTTGTAAACACCTCTGACCTTTTCTGGTTCTCACTTAATTCATGGACAAAATTTAATTCACCTGTTCTAAATAAGTCAGATATGTGGAATTTTGAGCAACTTATATGGCAAGGAATCACAAAGCTAACTGGGCTTCTGGTTTATTTATGGCACTAATTTTGCCTTCTTAACTCTCAGAGTTCCACAAAATGCCACCCCTTCCTTTAAATGTACATTGTAGGTCCCTAACCAAGTTGTGTCAAGTTCTGGAAATGGAAGGGGGGGTCAACATCAATATCATGTCCCTGGATTTCTTGGAACAACTATGATCACCTTACTTTAGGTGTCTCTTCAGACTGATCCTATATTCCTATGTGTTGTTCCTATGTCATGTTCCTATGTGTTGTAAAGTCAAAGCTGTCTTACTGCAACATAATTTGGGGAAACACCTTTCCATCTTACCTTAATTGCCTGTTTGCTCTCCAGAAGAAAGCCATTAGACTGATTACATATATTCTAGTTATCGTGCTCAGAGTAATATCATATTTTCTAACTTAAAAATCTTAAATATCTTTGACACATATACAAACTCCCAAGTCGCTCTATTTATGTATAAAATATGTCAATGGATTTTTGCCTTCTAACTTTGATGATTACTATCTTTTTAATTGTGACATTCAAAACGATAATACACGTTTTTGTCACAACTTCCGTACAAATTTGATCACTTCCGAGAGGACTCGTCGACTATCAATTCTGGAGTTACAATCTGGACAACACTAAAAAAAAAATTCAAATATATTCATCGCACCAAACAAAAAATGAAATCCATTTTACTTAACGATTATTATCATTAAGTAGTGATTCTTTCTTGCTTGCTTGTTTTCTTTGTTCATTTTTCTTTTCTTCTTTCTCTTACTTATCCTTTGTATTCTTTTGTTTTTGTTTTTTATAAAGGGGAACTGCTCGTAAAAGCTCTGTTTCTTCAGTCCTCCTCCACCTCCCTGTAATGAAACCTATTCACCATTGTATTCATATTATGTGGAAATAAATCAAACCTAAACTCATGCTTGCTTTCACAACTCTTTGGGATCGATATTAATTATATGCAAATAGCATTCGTGACATAACATGTTCCCCCCTTCTAAGCTTATAACACTGGAAACATGTATGTACAATATGTGACATGGACAAAGCTACTACCCCCTCCCCCCCCCCCCTTCCTTCCTTTATCCCTATTGCCATAAATAATAAGGAACCATCATTGATGGGACTTAATGGACGAAGATAGGGAGGAACCTCACATGTGCATGTTTGAATGTTGCTTGAGTTTAAGAGATTGGTTAAGTAGGGTCTTATGCTCTTGTTATTCACTGAATTTACTAGTCTGGTAAAATGTTACAGTTTTCAGTTAAAATTCTTCCAGTTCGTTTAAATTTGACTTCCTCAGTAACTCATTCCTATGTTGCTTCTCCAGTAGTAATTTGGTGGTTGATTACGGAAGTGCAAAACGTTCCTTCGAAAGCAACGATCCTTGTGGCCCTAAGTCCACCATGTTTTGGGTTGGGATAATTGTGGCCGGGAGGGGGGGGAGGCGGCAGGTATTTATCAGATGCTGTTTTCTGTTTATAGTTGTAGTGGGATGGTTTAGGGTCGTTGCAGAGTGCATTCACCTGTGTTCTACATCAGCCAAGAGGCGACATTCTTGTTTCAGAGGTTTGTAATATTGTAACTTGACAGTCAAGTCAGTAGTCATGTTATTGTACCACCTTGTAGTAAATCATCAACCCTTACTTTTCTACCTATAGGCCTTGATGTATTAATTACGGCCAGTTGGGCTGCATTTAGAAGCACATTAAATCCGTACGAGCAACAGGCACTGCTGGTAGATGAATCCATCATTACAGAGTCAGCCTTGGATATATACTGGAAAGCTGAAATTTGCACACCTCTAGTAACATCATGCATTATTCAGTCTCCTGGTTCAACTGCTCAATTCATGTGAAATAAATATATAGACAGAGCTGCCAACTAGCATGTTTTATCGTTACAAGAGAACAGTTTTTGGACCAAGCTTGATTATGAGACAAAGCCTCATGAGTTTCCCATTTTCTTCACCAAGTGAATTGTAATTAGTGGACTCGTTATATTATTAATAGCTAATTGACAAAGTATACTTGATGCATATGCAGGTTTCTTTTTCTCAAGGGGGGGCGGGGGGGCAGGCAGGGGGTTGTTGATCAGGGGAAAAGACAGTTGTGTAAAGTATGAGCTTTTATTATGACAACTAGGCAGTTATTTATGTTTTTCTCATAATTGTTTGTGATTGATCTTGTCCCGTAACACTCCTATGATATTTTGAAGGTGGCTGTGATTTAATAGCCACACACCTTCTGAAGTATAAGTGACCATTATTTAACTTTCTAGCATATTTTTGGCAATATATGGACATTTAATGTTGGGGATTTCCCAAAAATTTGTATTTCTTACTCTTATTCTCTCTATAAATTTGCATACATACTTTGAGGTCTCTCACTCTCCAGGGAGAATGATTCTCTGCAAAAGTCTACGGTTTTGAGTGGAGTCACAACATACATAAGCTGCATAAGCTTTATAAATTGGGTTGTAAGCTGTCTTATATTGTTTATCCAGAGACAAACAAATCAAATCAAATAATTGGTATGAAATTATCAGGGACCAATGAGGAAGAGCTTAATTGCCCACTGGACAGATGATTTTTAATCAGTGAATAACTGAAGATAGTTTTTTAAATTTTTCTGCGTCCATGAATTTGGCCTGATATGACTTGTCTCGTACTGCAAACACATTTAACATTGAATGTCCCCAGGACTGTCTGTACAATCAAAGGACTGACTTGATAGTCGGTACTAGTTGTTAGTACATCTCTCTCCATTAGCAAGAGTAATTAGCAAGAGTAATTAGTGGATTGGTGCAGGCACTATCGTTACCATCTTTATCCAGATAAGGATGGCTCCAGTGGCAATGTTCAGTCTTACATGGCACATGGTTATTATTTCGCTGTACCCTGCTGGTGTAGGCTCGCTCAGATCCCTCGATATAATGCATGCACGCAAGATGCTGAGTATGCGAGATGGGAGGACATGGAGATGTTTTCTTCATTTGGTTTCTGTTTACTGTGGGGATGTGATCGATGGAAACTTTGTGGTGGGGAATTTTGGCCGTTTGACGTAAGTTTCAGTTCAGCTGGGCGGATCACGTCAAACGACCATTTTGTGGAGCTGTGGTAATGACTTAAAACAGCTTTGGAGTTAATTTTTGTTAAATTTTTCATTTCCATTACAAACTATAGTATATTCCTCACAATAGCTTGACTACTAGAAAAGCTTCATTTCAAGTAAAATGTCCCCCCCCCCTCCCCTCTCCCATTTATGCATGCCACACGTAATAATAGCAGGTTGGTGTTTTTTAATGGAGAAAAATAGGTTCCCACAAGGACATACAAAAGAAAGACATGGTTTCTTATAAATCAGTGACCGAACTAAAAATTTCAGTGGACTAAACTCTCCTTTATTTTGGATGGTCAATTGGTAAAGGGGGAAGTGTAGCTGAGAGTGGACAAGAGGTTGCCTCGTATGGTCCGCACTTGGAAGATTTTGCAGGTTTTCTTTGTGCCAAAATGAAAACAAGTTGGCACATGACACTACAATAAGACATTATCATCACATGACACAACATATCAGCACACCTGGCAAACATCATTTGGGATGGACCTAAGATTGTGCAAATGGCTCCCTTCTCTTTATACTCACAGGAACTCCAAACCATGGGAAATTTGTAATTATTGGGAGAGCCTCTACTCTCACAGTGCCATTGATTTCTTAGCCCTTGAGATACGCGGTGTATTAAAAGCAGAAGTAAAACACACATTTATCTTTTTACGGTTGCCATAGCAGTTAACTACCAAAGATCTCTTGCAAGTAGAAGTGAAGCAAAAACATGTCTCTCTCAAAGATTTAAAGTTCTCTCTTGATTTTCATAGGGAGTGAACTTCTTTAGAGCAGGGATAAATTGGGGGCCAGAAAATGTTCAACAAATCCCTAAGATGCACCTGTAACACTGAGTAAATATTGTCATACCTATATAGTTGATATCTATCATCGGTGGGGGGTGGAGGGGTGGGGGGGGGAGAGGGGTGAAGAATCAGGAGGTGACATCACTTCAGGTTAATTTCTATCCTATGTCTTCCCTACTATCCGTTGCATTTGAACCAGGGTCATTGGATGCACCAGCATGGCAGGACTTGGTTGTCCTTTGACCTTAGAAACACCATATATACACATACACAGTAAAAGGTATGATCGTTATAAAATGATTTTCATGTTGTGGTTAACTCACCATGGAAATTAAATTAACAACCACAAGAACCCGGGCCGATGGAGAACATTTATGACAATGGCTGATCAGAAAGCTGCTAATCCCTTCTTTCTGGACTGGTATAGCATCCTAGCCATTCCTCCATGCATGACTTCATTTTGAAATGAGACCTTAAAGGGTGTGAAGACTCGCGCAAAAAGAAACGTCTAATGCCGGTAATCTGACCCAGTTTCGAATGAGGTGTAACAGAAGTGTTAGACACCACCATCGATCCCATAAAATACACACAGCTTGCTACCATCGGTAATTAGACACTAGTGTACAGTCAGTTCATACAGCTGCGGTCAATACCCACAGCAGTGTATAAACGATACAGCAATGGACATCTCAGGTCCAGCTAAAGATAACAAGGTATCACGTTTCATTACTGTCTGTATTTTGTAGCGACACGAACAAAACGTCACTTGCAAGCAACAGAAAGTAACTTTTTCAGATGGCCGCACGCGGTTTGGGGCGAGTCTTCAATGCCTTTAACGTTCACATTCCACGCATGGTATTTAGTGTTTTCATGAGTAGCATCGCCACAGAACCCCAGGACCAGCCTCCTCTCTCAGATTCCCCTACCCTCATCCCTGCCCCCCTTCCAATAAAATAAATAACTGCTCATAACAGTAGAACATAACATATATCGACAAAAGAGGAACACAATGGTGGTTTTAGTTTTATCTTCTCTCTCTCGTGTAATCAGCCTTTTGAAACATCACTTTTAGGAATCCAACATGATGATAGTTGTACACATTAAATAGCACTTACATGAATCATGTGCACTTTCATCCACTACAATATACACTTTCCACGCTTTCAACAACTTTTTGGTTTAAAAGAAATTGTTGGTTAAATAGAAAACAAAACATTGTTTAAAACATCTGGATTCAAACTTTGGAACACTCGATAACAGAGACTGTCAATCGATATTTTGATGTACCAAAGAACATGTTGCCTCATCCAAAGAGTAAACTTGTGAATCCTCCTTCCACCTCTCTCGCCCCCCCCCCCCCCCCCCCCCCCCCCCACCCACCATCCATTAGGTTCTCTGAATGTTC
>KN884167.1:35651-54107 GCA_000934455.1 Apostichopus parvimensis
TATACTATTTACAAATCATGGAGACAATTAAAAGTCAAATCTGTTTAGGGTTTGGGAACCAAATGCTATTTTACCAAAAATTGTCAGAAAGCCTCTGGCTAAATGATTACTTGCTTACTTTGTTCAGGCTTTAAAGAGCATAACAACATTTCATAACAACATGTTCCATACAATTGGCAAGAAATTAATGGTTTCCCT
Source organism: Apostichopus parvimensis (assembly GCA_000934455.1). NCBI lineage: Eukaryota > Metazoa > Echinodermata > Holothuroidea > Aspidochirotida > Stichopodidae > Apostichopus > Apostichopus parvimensis. The sequence goes on from KN884167.1 coordinate 35,850, forward strand.
ATCACAGGGATTTACATAATTAAAAAACCTTCACATTTTCCAAAAGTATCATTATTGTTCTTTTGGAGAGTGGGCCAAAATGTCCAAATTTGAAGAAAGTGAATGTGTTATCATTTCTTGAATTAACAATTTGAAACATTTTTCAAGAATACTGTATGTTTGATCATAGGATCTTTCAAAACTTCATCTCCTCCTAATTTTTGCAACTATCAGATGTATTCACCTTTTCAGGAGCAAGATATTTCAGATGCATACGGAGAAGGAACAGACAAGTCAATCAAGAAGTTAAAAGGGGATAAAACTCTCCCAAAAAATGGCTTCAAGTACTTCTGAAGACATAATGCTATCCTAAATTTCCATAGATCTACAGACCAGTAGCTCACGTCCAGCCTGCTTCAGTTCCCAGCTCTCTGCCATGGCAGGTTGGGTCCCAGGGACAACCATGTCAGTGGCTACATAACCTACCCTGGACAGTAACCTGTGTACATAGACAGCACTGGGTACATAGAAAGTGTGCTCCCCAACCAAGTAGTGCTGTAAAAATCAACTGGTAACATTGATGTTACCCTACTAATGTATACCAAAAAACAATTGGCTACATATTAACCCAACTTGTGGTATACCACTGGTTATGCTACCCAACCAATGTATACCAAAAAACCACTGCCTCCATATTTACCCAATTTGTATGTACATATGTTACCCAGCCAGTGTAAACCCAAAAAGTGAAAAAAACAGTTTTAGTCTTTTACCACGCCACTGTATACGAAAAACACCCTGGCAAATGTCATCCAACCATTGTAAACCACAACAAAAAGACACCCACTGACTACATTCTACTGGTCTAACCACTGTGTACATCTATACAAAACCACTGGCTACATGTATTCTACTGGTCTAACCATATACAAACCCACTGACTACATACTGTATTCTACTGGTCTAGAACCACTGTACACATCTATACAAAACCACTGGCTACATGTATTCTACTGCCATATACAAACCCACTGACTACATACTGTATTCTACTGGTCTAGAACCACTGTACACATCTATACAAAACCACTGGCTACATGTATTCTACTGGAATAAGCTGTATAACCACAAAACTGCTGGCTACTTACATTCTACTGGTCTAACTACTGTGTAAATGTATACAAAACCACTGGCTGTATGTATTCTACTGGTATAATACAAACCCACTGACTACATATTGTATTCTACTGGTCTAACCACGGTACATCTATACAAAACCACTGGCTACATATTGTATTCTACTGGTCTAACCACTGTACATCTATACAAAACCACTGGCTACATGTATTCTACTGGTCTAACCATATACAAACCCACTGACTACATACTGTATTCAACTGGTCTAACTTCTGTGTACATGTATTGTATACAAAACCACAGGCTACATGAATTCTACTGGTCTAACCATATATACAAAACCAACGGCTACAACGCGTCCAATCTATCCATGGTCGTATATTATTCCTTTAACTATTATTTTACACACAGAGTTGACAGATGCAGTCTAAGGGAATGAATTTCTCATTAATTATTTGTGTCTTAATTACACCAGCCTTTTGATGGAGAAATAACTATGGTTGAAGATTTTTGTACAAAACTTGTGACAATGAGGGTAGATAGTACTATGCAGGAATAAATTTTAAAAAATTGAGGGGAAAAAAAACAAAGAAAGAAGAAAAAGAAAACAAAAATAAGGAAGGAAAAGACAAGAGCTGTAAAGCTCCTGACTCATTTAATCAGTCAAAGAAGTGTGCTGTTAGTATCTTCCGTTGTCAAACATTTATCCATTGTGCAAACTATTCCAGTAAAAGCCCCCAAAATTTGTACTTTGTATTGTTATATTTCATTGTTGTGCAAACATGTACGGTTTATTTCTTTCGTTCTTTGTCACTAGAAATATTCCAAGCATTCACACAACTTATTGAAAGGAATGTCAAGTTTGTTAAAGTTTACTGACAAATGTAAGGTTTGTTCAACTTTACTGACAAATGGCTTGAAAAACATAACAGCAAATTTGCTGTTTGCCACCATGAGTCCCCCCTCCCCCCCCCCACCTTTTCTACAACACCACCTTGTAGCCCCATATGATAAGGAATAAGTAAGCCACAAAAAAATATCGTTTGTGGAGTCAGATTTGGAACAGTCTGTAGAGTCAGGGTTCAAAAAGAGAGAAGAAAAAAGAACTGCTATCACGCACCACACAAACTTGTGGTAAACGCTAGGGCGATGGCTGATGGGTGTGGTGTACACAGCAATTAACACCAATTGTATGCTTGGATTGAAAGTCCATCAATAATAAGAATAATAATAATAGTAGTTCAGTACATGAGGTGTGCAGTATTAGGCTGAGATCCCAATTAATAGTAAAGCAAATAATATTGAAAAGAAAAGCAAACCCACACCAACTTGTATTTTCTACATTCAGTCCAGGTTTTCTGTTAAGAATATGAAAGTTGGAGGGGTTAAAAGCAAACAAAGCACTAATCATTCGGGAATTTGAGGTTACTAAGCTAAGTCTGTAGATACAATTCCAATGTGGTTTAAAGCCGGGCTGGTTTTCAAACTATTTTGCCTGTTGACCCCAATCTTTGCCTTCCATCATCTTGGCCACCCTCCAGTGGGTGGCCACCCTCCAGTGGGTGGCCACCCTCCAGTGGGTGGCCAACCTCCAGTGGGTGGATGGTGTGGCTTGGGGTAGGAGTCTACAAGGATGAGGTCCCCTTGAAGGTATACATTCTTCTCTTGTAAAATACTGTGGACACTACAAAAATTTGGATTTGTAGAGCAATTTGACCCATTTTGCATAGCAATTTTTGAAGCGATTCTGGATAAATTATTCTCTGAACAAATAACTGCAATGTCAATTTTTTCTAAATGTTTTGCCAACTGTCAAAAAAAAAAAAAAAAAAAAATTGGGGGGGAGGGGGCCAACCCTAATAAAAGGGTGGAAATCTCCACTTGGAACACCATGTCTTTTTAAGCACTAATACAAATATGTACCTACTATAAACTACTATACAGACAGTTGTGAGATTTTAATTTTAATTTTTTTTTTAATTTTAATTTAATTGTGTACAAAATGTGTAGCAATTAACACTAGTTATGTGCTGGAGGACTCTCTACAATATATAATCTGATAGTATTTCCACTACTTGCACAATACTGTAGACCCTGATATTCAGTCAGTGTCTGTTTATAAATATGAAATTAGAAAGTTTTACCAAACTACCGGATGTCACGAAAGGAATATTATATACCTTCAGACATGCTGAGGACACTTCGGCTTGACGCATGAGGCACCGACAGGTAGATTACGACCATATTCCCCGTTTTCTATTTTTCTTCAGCATTTTGACGCAATTCAGAGCTTAACGCCATATCAGTCAAGTTGGCATTTCAGAAAGCTGAGGGAAACAATGACAAATCCTTCCCCGCAATTTCAGATGGTATATATTACAGTAACTTGTTGACAACTGGTCTGCTGCCACTTAGCTTTATACGGCACATTTGGGAATCAAATATCAGTCGATAAAGAACGAAGATGCAAAAAAAAAAAAAAACCAAAATAACCTTAAGGTTGAGGAATATTTTAAAGAATCCATCCTTCCTGGTTGCTTTCGAATTGTAAATATTGTGCAGCTTGGAATAAGATATGATCCAATTTAGTGACCTCATGAAATTTGGTAAAGTTCAAATTGGGAGTGATACTATGTACAATATACTAGTAAATATTCAGTGGGAGTATAAGTAGTAGTTTATGTTTGAATTTGCATCCATTATTTAGACAAGTCACTTGACTCTAGTTGAACTTGATGACCCAGTTAACCCATTTTATTGCATTGCTATTATGGGATTTCCTTTTCGGAATTAAAAAAATAACTATTTAAAAAGTAGTCATAAAATTTACCTGATTTGAACAGTTGCTTTCAATATTATCTCCCACAAAGCAAAAAGACATGAGCAGAAGATATATTATTACTTTGCTCTGTTAGTTTCTCACTGTAACTTCACATGTTTACGATAGATAATTAGAAGAACAGATTATTAAATTCCTCATCTCTTTCTGGCTAGATGATCCATTCGGTCCTGAACGTGGCAAGGGAAGACCATTGGATGGTTTGACCGGTCAACAGACCCCCACAGACAGAATTAAGCCATCTAGATTAGGGGTAGATAGAGTCAGACCATGACAAAGGCTCTATTGTCTGAGAAAATGAAACCGAATCAAATTTAGAGAATTTTTCTTCAGTGTTCAGTATCTGTTTTTTTGCCTTGAAAGTGAAATTTTATCAGGCCCAATTTTTTGGGAGTGGCGAAAATTTTAAGATTGCAATAGCTCCACAACCTTAAATCGGATTGTATCGAAAGGAACCATAGTGCCTGTTGCTTGTTTATATATTCCCCCTGCAGTCCTTCCCCTGCCTGCCTTCTCCCCACACCCCTCCCCTACCACATCACCACCTGCAACATACAGACCTGCATAACTTTACCTGTAGTAAATTTCAACTATAAAGAACATTTCTGTACACTGTGAAAACTACACTCAATAAACTACCTCAGTAACAAAGCTTATTGAAGCTCCTTTGTAGGTTTCGGGGTCACATCTTTTCTTGTCTCTTGACACTTAAAGAAAAATCCTGCACAATTGGCTGCATCTTATGAATCAGAGAGCAAAAAGCCACATTTTGGCTTACATTACTGAATGCCTAGGTATACTATGTGTACAGGGTTTTACTTGTGTGTGCTGGACAGATTAAATCACTATAGATATGTGTCACTGGTCTATTTTGCACAAATATCCCCAAAATAGTGACTAGGTTCTAAGTAGGGTGATGCTACAGCAGTTTACAACGATTCGTAATCATCGTTATTATTTCAAATTTGATGCACGTACCATTCCAACTATGTTCATCAAAAAAGTTATGTGATAATGGTGGCTAGGTAAACCATGATACACAATGGTTACTTGTCTATGTAGTGCTTTACGGATTAATTTAATAAATTTATGTGTCACTGTCTATAAACAACTTGCAAATATTTTGTAAATATACCCCCAAAAATGAATGATTCTTAGTACTGTAGGGCACTTAACGACTGTTCTGCATTACGTTAATTTTGATGTGACCGTACATGTACTGTATGTTTCAAACACACAGATTTTGCAAGACAGTACGGAGCAGAACGTTAGTCAGAGTAGTCACTGTGTTTACGTTTCGGGTAACGATCTTGAAGGTTTATAAACTTTGTTTAGTGTAATGCATTGAAGTAATATGTACTGAGGATTCCAAAAACTCATCTAACCGCCTCAATTTATGTAGCAACTTCAGCCTATTTTATACATATGCAATATTGTATTACTGCTTTGAAATACCAGATTTACTACAGTAATTAAGACTTGGTAAAAATTCCCATTTTCTCTTTTATAATATTTCAAATGTCAAATATGAGGTAAATATTGTCAAGTAGAGGAGGATCAATGCTTGAGTGATCATTTGCAAGCACATTTCCTGCATCATGTAACATTGCTACTGTATGGAAGACAAAAAATTTGCCATGTTAACCTTATCACTATATCCCAAGCTCCTAACTCAAGATGGTGCTTTTGAAAAGAAGATGCCAACATTCAGGAACTTCAAAATAAAGATACTCAGAAGGAACCTCAATACTTGTCTGTTATGTAATGCGGGCAGATGTTCTGAACATTTGCCTTAACTTCTGCTCGGAAATTCCTTCTCAAACAATCTTGGAATTGTAACACATGTGTATCTTTACCACACTTCACAGAGAAAAGGTCCACTCAACCTAAACTTCCACCAGATATTAGAAATAGCATTGTAAGAAAACAACCAGAATGGCACAACACTATGTAAGCAAACTATTTGTATGCTGAATACACTGCAAAATGAAAATGTAACTTCCAGCAGTTTCAAACCATGTCCTAGAGACCTTTACTCATTCACACACATCAATGGACACTATTTTTGAATGTGTGTGAATTCTGCAATTCATTTAAAACTCTTTAAGTTTTGCCCAAAATACCCCAACAACTATGTTTAATTTTTTGGAACATAACTTGACAAAGTATTGCATTTTTACAATGGGAATGGACTACTGTGGCAGTAACAAATGAAAATCGGCAAAGTCAGAAAATTTATCATTACTCAGTTGCATTCAGGAATGTTTATGCAGAACCTTGGTTCGAAGTTTAAGCTGTTTTCTTATTGTGAAATTTATTTTGTCAAGCTTTGAGTAAAAAATTATGTAGACCAAACTTCTGACAACAAGTTACCAATATTAATGATACTTTTTATAACAGCAAATTGATTGCAACGTAAATAGTTTAACAAAATCAAGCAATCATTGTCACGGTTGAAGTTGGTAATATTATATCCGAAGTTAGGAGTCCTGAAAATGCATGCTTATGAATGTTATTTTACTAATACCCAACTTTTTGGACAGGGTGATCAAATTTGGATATCATCTGTAAGACATTTATCTGATCATAAGAAAAAGTTAGGCGTATCTTGAAACTTTATACACATTTGACAATCGGCAGCTTTAACAATTTGCATCCTGCTAATTTACTTCAGCAACCTTATCCTAGACTGCTCAAGTTGAACTCGAGGATCTCTCCAAGTTCCAAACTGTACATATAGTACTTAGTCTAGACTTTAAACAGCCTTGTACAGTACTAACAGTAAGTGGTAGTGGACCATACAGTATAGAAGGTAAGGACCATTAGCCTACTCAGTCATGCTACTAAAAATATGACAGAAAAAAACATTCATTGTTAATTAGCTCTAGCTTTACATGTCCCCTGTACGAAAATACGTTGAGCCTGACGCACGAAAATATCGTTTAACATTTCGTTACTACTGATTACTACTTAATGTAGCAATTACAATAACTTAGTACTACAAGTACACTACTGCCAAGTTACTAACCAGTAGCAGTACGCTGAACTAGCCTATTTATAAATAACAGGTTAGGCCTTGAAGAAACACGGAATATCCAACTTGCACTAAGTTTGCAAACAAATGTTGAAAAGAAACACGTACCGAAAGAGAATTTCTGTTCACAGTTCTTGAGAGACGAGTAGTCAGTCGCTAAGTAGCTTACTGTAAAACATGAGACAATTTTTGTCAGTTTTCACCCCTTAAAAGATACTTTCTTTGTTAACGATATGCGTGAATGTATGTGGTTGGGATACCTGCAGATTTTGTTTATTATTTGCATCAACACTGTTAGCAGCTACCTACGCACACATATACGCTATACCAATGCAGCTTTCACGGGTACAGAATATGTGTGCGGTCTTGAGTGGCCTTTTAAAATTAACGTCGGTATGAGCTTGGGAAGTCGCGAACGGAACGTCGTATATGAGACATGGTAAAGTTGCAATATTGTGCGAAGCAAGATATAAATATATCAATATGCCAAGCTTTTAGTCGAAGTACATAAAACTGCAGCCCCAACCAAATATTTGTTTGAAAATTCGGGCAATATGCTGAGAATTTTTCGGGCACCTACTGAAAGAAAAATAAATTGTAATGTGTTTTTCAATGGTTAAACTTATATTAATATTGTAACGACTTCCCCCAAAATTATACTAGCCTAATATGGAAGGGTAATAACACGGCAAATAATTGTTTGTAATTGGTTTGCGATGTAATAACCGATGCATGCCTATATGATATGTACATTAACATGTTGAACGCGCGCGAAAAATTTTGGTTATATTTTTCGGGCAAGTCGTTACAGCCCCCCCCCCCCCAAATCAAATTGGGCTCCTACGCCTATGTTTATGTACCAAGTTAAATGTCTTTGTTTTCTTCCCATATCTCATCCACGTATATATATTTCTGTTATCCTGATTAAAGGAAAGTCGTTACTAAAATGCCACCATCTATATAGTGTTGTCATCCACCTTAACTCCAAGCTCCTCTTGCACAACCTCTCCGCCGTGGCTGGTTATAAGGGATAACTTAACTCAAGTGTATACATTATAGCGCATAGTCTGTAATGACACAATGTTAATTGTGACTGATTTTTTCACTGCTAGTTGTGGATTTCTCCTTGAAATTTGCACTACAGTGACATTGCCGGGAATCTGGGGAAAGCATTAGTCCATGAGTTCACAGCTGATCAGCTGTGAACTCAGGGACTCTGACACAGTTTTGAGAAGGTAGTTAGGGGAGTTTAACCAATGTTGAGTGGTGTAGAAACTGCCACTACGCTCGCATAATCAGTGCTCTTAATTTATGGAGGGCGTATGTATTAGGGACATGGGGGTATGTTACATTATTTGAACAGTATATGGTGTTTATCAAGGCCAATATGGTAGACCTAATCTGGTTAGTATTTTATTCTGTTATTTACAGACTTCGTTTCTTTGGCGGAGGGTTACCTATTGGAGGAGGGGTCCAGAGGGCAGGGTACATTTTCGGGCAACCCCTCCCTCCCCCATAACGTGGCAACGCCACTCATGAGCTTACAGTATACAATTGCAACGTTGAGTCTCCATTAGTACGCCATTCTTTACCAGAAAAATAGCCTCGGATTATTCGTGAATTTTTGACATGTTAGAACAAAGATTCCATCATCATGTGCACATAATTTTACACTGATTTGGATTCATACTTTTGTATATGAAATTTGGTCTCAGAACTCTTAGAAGTCTTGTCGGCGTATGCCCGCTCCAAATGAAAAAGCCATCGCCATCGTTTTAACTTGCCAATTACTCAACCGTCATGTTATTGCAAATGTGGGAGGGATTTATAAGCATGGCGTATATTATGGTAGGAACTACTTCCCCGCCCTCGCATTAAGAAACATCAATTTAAAGTAAAAATTTTCTTAAAAAGTGTGGATGCTTCTGACAAGTTTGTCGGCGAGTTGAAAACAATTAACATAGTATATCATCTGCACCTAATTACTACACTTTTCATTGTAAATGGTGTTGATGCTTGAAGTTTGTGAGGGCGTTGGTGTAAACTTTTGCGACACATCAGATATGAGTGGGTTTCTGTGTGTAAAATTTGAAATGTCAACAATTTTGAAATATTTTCAGCAAATTTACCGGAAGATAGCTTGCTGAATTCAACACTTTTATACCTATCTTGTACGTACTCACTGTCACAGTAAATCGCAGCTGCATCGCTCTTGATAGAATCCTATGATGTTTTTCAATGCATATGCATGTTCTTGCCGAAACCATATGATGTGGTTGTCACCGCCACTTTGCTCCGTTCAGTTAGTAAGATTTAGGAACCCCTTGGCCTGACTTTTTAATCGATAATGGCCATGCACTTTTAAGAATCCTGTCCTTATAGCTAGAAGCTGTGCTCAGATCCACACATTGAATAGGTCACATTGTTTCCCCTATAGCTTATATCTTGATTGACCACAATCACAACTATAAAGCAACAAAGGATTCCTTGGTAAGGTAACTTCCGCATCCTCTAAATAACAAGGCTTATTTCGTTGTATTGACCTTTACTTTACAACCGAAGTGTTTGCGCTTAGTAATTAAAGGTGGTAGATTGTATCGTTGCGTGACGTCAGTTTTATGTGGCAATATTTACTGTACTTCCGTCTCAAGTACGGTGCTGGAGAGGGCTGGTTATTCCTGCGAGTTGAGAAGCCTGTTAAGAAAAGGGAAATTCTTTCCGATTTCAGTTCGGTTGGCCTACGGTTAAAAAGTGAGGGGAAAAAGACGAAAAACAAAGAAGAAGGAAAAACGTTACCTGTGATGACATCATAGACTACCTACTGCGATCTACCCCCGTCCCCTCCCCTCCCCCGGAAGAATCGTGGATTTTACCATTTCCCAAAATAGGCTACACTGACTCAACCTTATCTTGTATATTATAAACACGGATATTGCCGGAGACTAGGCTTGCTACAAACAGTGTGGAATGTTTTTGCTCTCTTAAAGATATAAGCGTCACATTGTCTGCCAAGGGAATACCCTTTAACTTGCGTGGCCTTTCCTCGTACTGAATTTATATTTATATCAAGTGTGTAGGTATATATCGCACATGATTTCAACCTTTTTCAGACGGTTATGGAAAAGGAACTACAAGTCAGGCGCTGTTAAACTTCATAAGTTCCCAAGTTTACAAAATGACGGCTCCCAGACACGACTTTTGTAGGGCATCTCCCAAATGGAGCAAGATTTCTCTGTTTCTTCATTTCTCCATAAAGATATTTATCCTGGAAGCTGAAGATGGTGGTTAGGTTCTCTTGTCCGTGTTATAAATATTTGCACCTCCGGCTGTAAAACGAGGTGTCAGATTATCATACCAGGGATTTCCTTCGTCAGGTTAAAAGCCTTTTCGTGAGATTATATGCAGTCTCTTACGTCATTTCATATGTGGATTACGTCATAACAACGAAAAGTCACGACAGCCTAATGCAGCATGATTACAGCTCGTATCGTTTCTACGAAATTACGAACACACGAGGCTTGTGTGCTATTTGGGCACGCATTGCAAGTTTTCTTATCAAAATGTTTGTAGGTCACGGTGGGCGTTTGGGTGCGTGGGAGATGGGAGGGCGGATAGTTGAGAGCCAAGAGGGACAGTGGAGGGGGTAATAGATCGAAGGAAAGGGACACTAGAGGTATTTTGGGCGGCACGAAGAAACTACTGGGGAAATTCTATAGAACAAGGTAGGATTTGCAATAGATGAAGTGGAGACCCTAGATACGCCTGCGGATTAATGACAAAACTTGATAAGTCTATGTTGGAAAGACCAATACTGTCACCAGGGAGTTGCTATGCTGTCACCAAGGACGAAATGAATAAGTGGGCGGGGGGGGGGGGGGGGGGGGAAGTAACAAAGAGGATTACTTAATTTCTTACAACTCCATTATATTCTTCGTTAACTGGATCCTGAGTTTATTACTACGTATACTGTTCTCTGGTTGTATTCATAGCTGATGGTTCGAGTGGATTCAAAGCTGAGAAGGACCGCTATCATCTCTATGTGTCTCTTGCCTGCCCATGGGCCCACCGCACCCTCATTGTTCGTAAACTGAAGGGCCTCGAGGAGATATTTCCATACACTGTGGTAGATTGGATGCTTGGTGAAAACGGCTGGAACTTCACCGATAAGGTACCACTTGCTAATATCCTTTGGTGTATGGTGCACTGTTACGGTTTTAGGATCTGGTTAATAATATATTTCCATTGGTGTGGCTGCGGCCTTGGGTTTTAGGGTCAGGATAATGTATATTTTTGGTGTGGCTGTGGTGTTGCTTCAGGATAATAATGTATATCTTTGGTGTGGCTGCGGTGTTGTTTCAGGATAATAATGTATATCTTTGGTGTGGCTGCGGTGTTGGGTTTTAGGATCAAGATAATAATGTATGCTTTGGTGTGGCTGTGGTGTGGGGGTTTTAGGATCAGGATAATAATGTATATCTTTAGTGTGGCTGTGGTGTTGGGGTTTCAGGATCAGAATAATATCTGTCCTTTGGTGTAGCTGTGGTATTGTTGTTTTAGGATCAGGATAATAATATAATCCTTTGGTGTGGCTGCAGTGTTGGGGTTTTAGTATCAGGATAATAATGTGTTTGGTGAGAGGGTTAAGGGCTGTGGAGATAAACTCTGAGGGCTGTAACAATTGGAGGTAATTAGTAATTGAGGTAATTAATAGTAATGAAAGTAATTAGTCAATGGAGGTAAAAAGGAAGGAAAGGGGAGTTCGGATGATTACCAGTGAAAATGGATAGCAGAGATGAGAGAGGATGGAGATGGTTGGATGGTGGGAAGGTGTTGGATCCACAAATGTTCTGTACTGAGGTGAACTGTATCGTGGAAGAATGCAAACAGATAAATTGACAAATACACAAATAAAACATAGTGGGTCAAATGAGGAGCCAGGCAATTATCACAATTAAAACAATCAATAAATCAATAAAAAAAAATTTAAAAAAGAAAGAAGATTACTGATATTATATTTTTTCATGCAGACGAATACAAAAATTGTTTTTCTATATCAAGGTAAACAGAAGTGTTTGGAAGGTTATAAAAGTAAAATACAAAGAAAAGAAAATTCTCATACCCCTACTTTTAAATCCTACAGTCCTGCACACTTGGAGTTGGGGTGGGGTCTGTCATGTGCATTGTGAAATGTATGTATGTGTGTATTTTAGATCCTCCTGCAAGCAGGAACTCGCAAAGAAGCCTCATTGGCTTATCAAAGCCGCAAGCTGACAGAAGTCAGTCTGTTACATTCATATTTAACGTCCATTATTATGAATTGTCTATTGTCAACAACTCTGTAACAGGCGACAGGGGGACCTTATGATTGAAAGGCACCAGCGTTAACCACTGAGCTAACACTCCATAGTGTTAAATAGCCATGCAGATTCAAAGTTCTTTGATTTATATTACATAGAAACACACTGAATAAGTCTTTTGGAGGGAAATTAGTATGGAATCTTTTTGATAATTTCACATATTGATGATGTTTCGGATTTTGTAGCAGCTGTCTGTGTAACTCTATGTGATATGACCCTAATTTTTACAGAGACCAAAGTGTACCTTGGACCCTGTGAATGGAGCCACTTATATGCGGGAGATTTACTTCAAGGCAGATCCCGGTGAGTTTTTAACTATAACCAAAGTCTAGCACTTCCAAAATTATATATCATAGAGGACGGAGGAAGAGGAGCAAAAACAAAACACATAATTAGTGGAACTCCCATATCTTGATAGCTGGTAGTATTGCCGAGAAATCAAAGTTTTGAAATTAATTCATGTAATTTGGATGAGTTTATTACAGAGACAGTCATGGTGTCGTTCATGAACATGGGACAATCCTGTACATCAGGCTGACTTTCAAAGTTTATCTATGGTTTTCCATTAGTGCAACAGGATCGTGATTAACTCAGGGGCCCTACGTGGGAGGGGGGGCGCCAAAACGAACCTTGGGAAAAAAAAACAAGCCAAAGAGATTTAGTTCCCACACCTTCTTGATGATAAATGAAACTTTCACCTTTGAAAGGCAATGTTCTATTCGGTTCAATGTAAGTTGCAATGTTCTATTCAGTGTAAAGTTAAATTGTAGTCATTTCAGTAAGCCTATTAAGTCTGTTTTGTTCAGTAATTTGTTCTCATTGTACAGCTGCGGTGCCTTAGAGCATGATTATCATTATCCTTATTGTACAGCGCTTTAGAGCATTAATATCATGATTATTATAATGATAATAATATGAATTATTATTATTATTGTTATTATGATTATTATTATGTGTGCATTGTTTTGTTTTTTGGATTTAGGGTGCCTCAAGGTTGGACGCTTGTGGCTTTTCCCCCTCTCAACCCCTTGGCTTTATGCCTCTATAATGATGCAATGTAGCCCCCCCCCCCACCCCCAACCCCATTATTGAAATCACTCATGAACTGATTAAGGCCCTTGATCGCACTTTATGCCAGTATAAAATTAAATTACATTGTAAAAGTAACAAGGAATCATTAAGCCACTTGGCTTTCTAGTTGGATCATATTTTTTCTCGAGTTTCACCGTTTATATTTCATTATCTTTCAGAGTATGCTGCCAATTTTACAGTCCCTGTGATATGGGACAAGAAAACCAATACCATCGTAAACAACGAATCTGCCGAGATCATTCGTATGATGAACACAGAATTCAACGAGTTTTCGACCACCCCGGAGCAAAAGCAACTCGATCTTTATCCAGAGCACTTGCGTACTCAGATTGAAGAGTTGAATTCATGGATTTATCCGTAAGTTCTATGCACCTTCTTAGTAGAAAATATACCGGGATCGACATCTACCAGTCTGCGAATTGTGGAAAGGGAAGAAATTAGAGGAACGGGTAGTGCACAAGGGAGATTATAATGAACCATCAGCTGTGACCTCTGGTTGTTTGTCTATCATCAGTGTGCATGTTCAATAGTAATTAGTCATTATGAAATGGTGTGGGTTGGGGGGTTATTGAGGGAGGGGCAGGGGTGGGTCAGCATTAAATGTATGGTTGCTCAAATTGCACTCTTCCTGATTCATCAGTGTACTTATTATAGTTTAATAACGTACCTTGCATATAATAGCGCTGCCCTTTTCAGTGTTCTATGAACAGTCAAGGTTAACCCGGTATTTTTTTGACAATTCACTCAACTTGACGGTACAGAGAGGCGTCTCGTGTATATTCAACAAAATTCCTTTGTCTGACAATTTTTCTACAAGCTTGAGTCGCTATTCAGAAATATTTCAGAAAATGGGACAAAATGTAAACTTCTAAAAAATCCTAGAGGTCACTTCTGTGGAGGGGCAGTGGTTGAGCGAGGGATAGGGGATTTGTTGGATCACGACAGAGGGATGCTCCTTCCATCGTAACCATCCTCCAGTATAATTTATAATTGCTATAGTGAGTACCCTATTACAGTGGTACTCATTTCAGTACCTACAGATCTTGTTCTGGAAGGGGAGAAGATGATAGGGGATGGTGGAGGAGACAAAACAGGGGTGGGGGAATGGCAGAAGTGTGGGTCATCGGTGAACCAAGGGATACTTCACTGCGCCATCATCCTCTGTTATTCAGCAGCTGTTGCCTGTGGGTACCCTGTGGCATTCATAGTCCATGGCAACAGTAATTTGTTTTGTGAGAGAGAAATGGTTAAAATGGGAGAGTTTTATTGCCATGTTGCTGGAGGGTAGGACCAAAGAAAAGGGTTAGTTCAATACACCCTTGCATCCTTTATAAATCATGAGCTATTTTCTCTGAGTATGCTTCTATCTGTAAGTTAGAGGGATGCCAAGAGAGCATAGCAGGCAAAAGAGGGGTGAGGTGAGGGGTAAGGGGAGGAGAAGGAGATAGGACCTTTTTGTTATTTGTAATTCTGCAGATTCTGGCTGCCATTATATAGTGTACGTAGTCTTGTTTTTTGTGTGAGTTCATCACCTGTCAAGTTGACTGTCATCCAAAACAGTTTAGTCGCAGTTCAGTGAATACATGTTCTTGTGTTATTAGCAACTTTGAAAGAGAACAGAAATTGTCTTTGTTTTATGCAAACGGGAAAAGGAAATGATTAAAAAAAAGTTTGGAAGTGGTCCTTCTGATAACCAGGTCGAGGATACATATGTCTGGCCCTATTGTAAATAGCAATTGCTTTGTCTTTTATAGATACATGCATGTTTTCAAATTGTAATGTCCTTTTGTTGAAGGTGCTTTTAGTAACAGATGGACTTCCTCATAAAATAAGATTTGATTGTTTTCGATCACTCGTGCAGGCTTTACAACAATGAGCTATTATGTGTTGTATATTGATTTACCGCTCTTATGTTCCTATGGCAACGCTGAGGTGCCGTCAAAATGTATAGGTCAACAAACAAATAAATTTCACATGACTAGCGTATTCATTATTTTTGGGATTCATCAGGTGAAGGTAGCAATGGAGCCCCCTCCCCCCACCCCCCAGACCTGGTGTCAGAGACATTGGTCCCCATCTCTTGGCCATGACTCTGCTCCTGGGGTGAAGGAGTGAATATGATTGGCATTTTATATCTTTAACTGAGAGAGAAGTGTTATATGATATGGAAATTTCCATTATCCAAACCATAAATATATATAAACTTCTTTTCTTATCAGAACCTTTGATATAGCCTATCTATACAAATTCACATAGAAGTCAAAATATATTCCATATTTACCAAAAACATCTCCACATATACCAAAAATTTGGAAGGTTTCCGACTTTCAAAGAAAAAAAGATGGATTGGGGATTTGAATATTTCAGTACTAAGTTGTGCCAAATTATACGCATAATACCCTGGAAGATAACGAGCTGGAGCTTCATAACCTCAGAAACTGCTTGAGACAGCTTGCCAAAGAGAAGGGAAAGGTTTTTGTCATGAATAACACAAACTGTGACTTTGTGATATAATGGTTAATACCTTACTATATTCCTTGTCCTGAGGGGGTGTCATTTTTAAAGAGTTTTTAATGTTTGAAGTTTAAAAGCAAGTACACTTTGTTTAGTCCTCGTGTTATTACAGTTTGCACGATATGTCTCAATCGTGACAATCAAAATTTGGTATATATTCCTTGAAAACAGCTAAATCATCAGATTTATTTTGTTCACCACAAATTTTAGGCAGATAAACAATGGCGTGTACAGGTCCGGATTCGCAAGAAGCCAGGAAGCCTACGATGAAGCGGTGAAAGAAGTTTTTGAAGGTTTGGATAAGGTAAGTGTGTGTCAACTGTCAAGCAATGTTGTTCTGGCTATCCAATCAAAAATGAAAGACTTTAAGGCATTGAAGACTCGCCCCAAACAGCATGCCGCCCTCTGAAAAAAGTTAACTTTCCTTTGCTTGCAAGTGAAGTTTTTTCTTGTTGCTACAAAATACAGACAGTAATGAAATGTGATACCTTGTTATCTTTTATCTGGACCTGAGATGTCCATCGCTGCTATGTACACCGTGTTGTGGGTATTGACCATAGCTGCATGTATTGACTGTACCCTAGTGTCTAGTTACCGACGGTAGCAAGCTGTGTGTGTATTTTCTGTGATCGATGGTGGTGTCTAACACTTCTGTTACACCTCATTCGAAACTAGGTCAGATTATCGGCATCAGACGTTTGTTTGTGCGCGAGTCTTCACTCCCTTTAAGACAGTTAAAGACCAACAAAGGTTAAAAGAATTAAGGGGGGGAAGGGGGTGTAGAAGAAGAGGTAGAATGTATAGTAGAAAGAGAAGAATGAAGTATATTCCAAAACCAATCTGCCATCTGGTATACCAACCAACATATTTCATGAAGTAAGGAGTATCTGTGATGTCCCAATATTTTTCAGCAAGCTAACAATATATGGAAGTTTTCTGGCAAAATTCATGGCTTTGATGGTGTTTAAGAAATGGAACGGATTTGTTCCATACGAATGAAAATGTTTCTAATGTCATTCCTTCTTTCAACAATGCTTGTCATCATCTTACTATCTTAAACAATTTATCATCAAGCACTTTGATACTTTCATCCATTGTCGGAAAAGATTTTGCTTACATACTCTAAGCCTCCAAATTATTACACAATATTGAACAGGATTCAATTTGTACCATTGAGGGGTGGGGCAGGGGGATGGGTGGGTGGGTGGGAGGGATAGAGGAAGCAGCTATACTATTGAAAGTAGGGTGGGGGTAGCTTAAGGAGTATGTTTCTTCCCCAATCCCCTCTTTTATAACTAGTATGCACTCCGCAGTATTGCTGGTATATCCAGCTTGATGGCTCCATGGATCATCAGCAGAAAGCCATGCCGTCCAAATAATACATTTTATAGTGTCATATACCTCATAATACTCTTTCATGGAGAAGGTATAAATATCATAGGATGATACACATGAATGTTGTTCTCACCCCCCCCACCCCCTGCCCCCAAAAAATATGGTCATGGTGGTGGTGGCGGTGTTGCGGTTGTTTGATAAACTATAGAGGAAGGACATAAACATATGGAGGTTTGTTCTTAAGTTCGGCATGTTATGTATTAAAGCTGATCACTGCATCCGTGGCACACCAGAATGACCTCTATGCATTTATTTCAGTTTGCCTTGTTATTTTCGTTCCACTAGTGCCCTCATTGAACGAAAATTGTCTATGAACTAAAATGTTATATGGTGTGTCTAGTTTTGACTGTAACAAGCCTTATATACAGTAAAGACTGCTAAAACTGGCTACTGAAATCGTTAGTTGAGTGCCTACGAAAATAACACATTTTCTGTGGAAGGGTCCCATGCACACCCTTCCCTCTATCGGTCACCGCAACCCATCTCCCCCCAACACCCTTTTTAAGTTTCATATATACCATTGCAAAATATTTACAACTCATTGATATTTAAGTGCAGAAAATTGCTGACATAATTTAGTAAATATGTTAACATCTCCACACAACTATGCGAGGAAAAAGTATCATCTGCATTACCCAATTTCAAAAGACTGAAAAGAAATTTAATAATATTTTATTTTGATTTTTTAGGCGGAGGAGATTCTGGGCAAGCAGCGGTATCTTACTGGGAACACCATCACTGAAGCAGATGTGCGTTTGCTAACAACTCTCCTTCGATTCGATAAAGTATACGTTGGCCACTTTAAGGTAAGCTCCCGAAGACTCCATAAAAGCATGTTTTCTTTTAAAATTGAACTTGTAAATTTTTCAAAAGTACTGCTCAAGATAAGGTTACGACTGAACCAACCTATG